>PVIJ01004069.1:0-123366 GCA_004024925.1 Scalopus aquaticus | reverse complement strand
TTCTTTTTTTTTTTTTTTTTATTTATACATACAAGCTGGGGTACAAGCCAGAGCTGTGGGGCGGCGAGAGGGTTCACCAGAGACAGAGAGGGTAGCAGAACAGGCAGATCAGAAATACACTGCTGAGGGGAGCAGCGGGCGAGGCAGGAGAGGTCTGCCGCACCATGTGGGATTCTCCCTGGCCGGGCGTCGAACTCGCGTCGCTGCTGCTGACAGCTCCACAGCGCAGCGCTTAACCGCTGCGCCACCGGGGAGGCCCGTCAGCAGTGTACTTCTGATCTGCCTTTTCTGCTCCCCACTCTGTCTCTGGTGAACCCTCTCGCCGCCCCACGCCTCTGGCCTGTACCCCAGCTTGTATGTAAAAATAAAATAAAATCTTAAAAAAAAAAAAAGATTTTCTTCTTTAAGTTATACCTCAAGAAATTAAAATATATGCTTATTTTGTGCAAGGAATTACATGTATTTGATATTGAGAATGCAAGTTCCCACAAAAGTAGAAAAGACTGATTTTTCTGTAGTGTTTGTTAAAAGCAGTCATCAAAAAACAAAAACCCAACATTTCGCCCCTGCAAGCCAATCAGTCACCATCAGCCACTCACTTTTGAAAGTCAATCAGGAACAAACCCAGTCAATAAATGCTCCTCTAAGTACCCAATCAACAGAGTCACCCAAAGAATTATGCTTCTACAGATGTCATACTATGGTCTCAGAAAGATGGCCATACTTCCTAAAAACCTCTGACAGGGCCTTCCTGGTGGCCTAGGGGTTAAGTTTCAGCGCTACCAACAGAAGGCCCTTCAAGGTGACCTCAGTGGCCTGAGTTCGATCCCCAGCAAGGGAGCTAACCCACATGGAGCAGCCCACTGCTCCCCTCAGCACTATATTTCAGTAGATTGGTCTGTTCTGCTCCCTACTCTGTCTCTGGTGAATCCTCTCACACCCTACCCCCCTACACTTCTGGTCTACACCCCAGTTCTTGTATGCATAAATCAATTTTTTTTTAAAAATGCAGCAGTTTAAAAAAAAAAACAACCTCTTAGCCTTCTGCTCAAAGATTGTGCCTAGCCAAAATAGCTCTCCTCTATTATTTTAAGTATTAAATTCAGCCTTTTCTGGGCCTCCCTGGTGGCGCAAGGGGTTAAATCTCAGCACTATGAAGCTATCTGTAGCCACTGCAGCAGGAGTTCAATCCCTGGCCAGGGAGCTTCCCACATGGCACAGCAGACCTCTCCTGTCTGGCCCACTGCTCCTCTCAGCAGTGTATTTCAGTCAATATGCCTGTTCTGCTCCCCACTGTCTCTGGTGAATCCTCTCATCTACCCCACCCCATATCTCTGTCCTGCACCCAGTTCTTGAACACATAAATAAATTTTAAAAAAATAAAATAAATTCAGCCTTTTCTGTTTCCAATATTGACCGGTGGTTTCATTATCCTTTCATATTAACAAAAACTTTCAGTGATTCCCTATGTTTGCTCTTAAATGAGAATATTTCAATGTTGATTCATATTAAATAGTAGCAATCAGATTCAAAATAATCTCTCTAGCTAAATAGCCACATAATCTTTTGAATTGAATATGGTTCACCATCCAGTAAAAGTATCTATTTAAATTTGTTTTGGTTAAAAAAAAATCCAATCAACATTCCTTTTTCTTTTTTGTTTGAATCTGGCTTCAGACTTAATTTGAGGTCATTTTTAAATCAGTTATCTATGACTGGAGATTTTAACACATCTAAATGTTCTCTTATTTAATGTTAAACTTGAGTTTCATTTCTGCTGGTTTAAGGAACATTCTCTTTGATGGAAAAGGCTGAAAGTGAAAAAAATCATCTATTTATTCCTAGCATTGGTAAAGCAAGGACTGAGTATAAGTATCTGTTAAGCATAGTATTTGTCAGATTCCTCAGCTACAAGGGAACTTTAAGAATCTCATATAGTCACTTTCTTTTTATGAGCTATTGATTCTAGGTAACACTAGAAATGTAACAAAAAACGTACTTTGTGTGCACCATGTCCAAAGTACTACTACACAGCATTTACCTTCTAAAAACTGAAAATCATTTTTAGGTGTATATAATGTGTATTACTTTTACAGTAAATAAGACTTTTTTTTAATAGAAAATTGGATGCTAAATCTATACTTCTATTTGGGTCACTAACTTCTAAGGCAGTAAGGGCTTTTACAATACAGTACACTAAGTATCAATTTCTGTGGAGTCCCTGGGATGCTACTGTTGTTCCAGATGTGGGCACATCTGAATGAGGTAGTTGGCTTTGCAACAGAAGTTTGAGAATACAGTGGTTGATTACCCTGTGGAAACCAACCAACACAAGTTTGAGATTAGCTAAGCAGCCCTGTCTCTCCCGGCACTGATACTAATGCCACGTTGAATTCTGAAAAATGAGATCTGTATATCCCTAAAGCACATGGAAGAAACTAAAATCTGAAGTTTGCTGATTGGCCAGAAAAACTTGTTAAGGTCAGAACAAAGACAGCATTTAATTGGGAGCAGGTTACTGGGGGTAAAGTAGAAAGCAACCAGATCATTTTTATGACTACTACAAGAAAATACTTCATAGGTTACTCATACCACTTCAAAAATAATCTTTCAACAAAAGTCTATGAAGAGACTTTGTGGCTCCCATGTGAGTACCCCACTTCCTTTTCTGGCTCAAAGCAGTCAAACCAGCTCCTACTTCTGTCCCACATGTTCTCTCTCTCATCATCCTTCCTCATGAGGAGGTGCAGCATCAGAGACACAAGGCAAGGTCAAAGAGGTACCTATTCTGTGCATACCAAAGATGAAAGCCACAACAGCCACACCCTACGCATACCCAGTTCCTCAGTACAAAATGTTTTTCAGTCGTCATTTTTTTTTTTTGGTTTGTTTGTTTAATAGATTGGATAGACTAGGAAATGTTGAAATTTTTCTAAAAGTTGCTACAAACTCAAAAGATCTTAAAATAGAAATGACATCATGTGAACAAGTCTCTCGGGGTTAATAAGATTACAGAACTCGATCTGTACTGGTTAACCTAAAAGAAACTTCTAGTAGATATATTATAGACAAAACCAAATATGATATGAGGTGACTAGCAGAGAAAGCTTATCAGTGTTCAGCCATCAATCAAAATGTTGAATCCATTCCAAGTATAAAATGGAGAGACTAATCTGAGGGTTTTCTTTCTCCTTCCCAAAGGGAAGTATGACTAGGACTCATTCTTCCTCTTGCAGGAATTTTCTTAACCCACTGAGTTAGTAAGCATTGACTATATGCAAAATCCTAAACTAAACTAAACTAGGTCTGAAAGAAACCATGCTGAGAGGAAACTGAATGTTATGCACTGAATAAACAGTAAAAACATTTTCTCAGTTTCATCTCTTCTGAGTTTCCCGGGCTTTAGACCAGTTTTCTTTATCCTGAAAAACTGGCCAATTTCCCCATCTTCAAATAAATATATATCTGTATACTTTTATTGAATGCCTTTTACGTTTAATATGCTATCCTAGGGGAGGGGGCACTGACTAGAGGAGAAGGAAAAGGACTATGGGGATAAGAGTGAAGGAACTGGAAAAAATTGCAGAGAACAGCTTCTTGTTCTCTCTCTCAGCTTTATAAATGTTCCCCAAACTAGAATTTAAAAGATGGTAAGAATCAAGGATTTGGCACAAACCAGCACAAAGACTATAACATTAAATTATACATTTAATGTTAAATGGAGACATAAACTTCATAGTTTTCAATTTTCTTTTCATACACTGTTGCTATTTCTCAATTTACAATTGTTAACCAGCAAAACTGGGAAGATGGCAAAAGTCTCATTTTCTCTCAGTGATCTGTGATCTTGTGACCTTTTGTTGGGGGAAAAAAGGACATCTGCAACAAACTCCACAGGAAGGTTTATGGACCCCCACCGCAAGCCAGAGAGATCCAAGACCCCTAGGGCTACGAATCCCAGAATTCCATCATCATCCAGAAGAGAGGATTACCGGAAACTGAGGGGTGGAGTTAAGTAGACATGTTGGCTATATAACGAGGGCTTTTGACCTTGGGGGTCTCTTGCTTCTCGCCGGGCTACAGCGTGCCATTGGGGTTTCCAGCTCTTCGGATCTGGTAGGACGTATTTGGAGAGTTATCTCTCTCCCTCACTTTCTCTTTTGTCCCCAAGTTATTTACATTTTTATTTCCCTTCCTTTTGTAAATAAACCCTTTTATTAACCCTTTTGTGAATGCCTGCAATTGTTCTTATTATAAGTCCTTTTTAAGCGCACGGGTGAGAATCCACAGTCAGGCACCCCATTGTATATCGGGGTTGCCCTGTAACACTTTCATCATAAGACTATATACAGTCTGTGTGATGTTCTGAAAAGAATCCATCACTGAGATGTAGCTTCCTTTCTCTTCATTTCACTTTTACACTCATGAGTCTACAGGCCTCTATACTCTAGCAATACTATATGTTGACAATTATGCCACAGTGAAGAGAAGCGCATCACAGTTCAAAGGAAAATATGTTTATATAGAAAAATATACCTTCAAATGAGAAAATATCCTAGGAGAAATCAACTATTCTTAACAAAATACGCCTAGATGCAGATGTACATGATTATCATTAGCAATATCTGCAGACTTGCTGATTAACTGTTAATAAGACATCAAAACATTTCTGTTTGAAAGCTGCCCCAGCATGCTATAAACCTTAAAAAGCTAAGATTTTCGTAAAACACGACAGAAAATGCTCTAAGGTATTGTCAGTACTAATCTAAGCCACCAAAGAAGTAAAAAATATGTGGAAAATGTCAAAAAGGGTTTTTAATATAAAGATTTCCCAAATTAATGATCATAAAGGAGTACTGATATGTAAATACATATTATATATAAAGAGTACTAATAAAAAGAGTATATAGCTATTGCTGTGTGTTGTATTCTGAATTTGTATTGTTTTTTTTTTGTATTTGTAACTACAAAATAATACATGATCTTTGTCTAACATCTAACAATACAATAAATAAATGTCTCAAACAAAAAGTTCCTACAGTATCTCTCTACCCTGTCTCTTCCTACTAGCATCTTAATTCTTCCAGGCCAGATTGTTTTGAACCAACAACCTCTCGTCTTTTTAATAAAATCCATTCTATCCAATAAAATTCATTTTCTCTTTTTGTGGGAGAATGGGTCTGTTTTGCTTGTAACAGATAAAATGGTAACAAGTTTTTATATGTTAAAGGGAAAACCTGGCATAAAAATAAAAAGTTTCAATTTTAGCTAGACTATGAAACTCAAACCCCCTTTCTTTGCTAGAATAAATAGAATCCTCTCTATCTGCCAGATGAGTACTTTGAGTCTTTTCCTGGATAGAACACAAACCATGACAAACTTTGTACCTAACAGAACTCAACTGAACTCCAGGAGGCATAACAGTAACAAAAGCCATTAAGAATACCAGATATTTTGGAAGAAATATTCCAGCACTTAGCTCCTAGCAGCCACCTATCAGCAGATCTACGGACTTAAGAGCTCTGAAACTTTGAGCAAGTAACTTCACTTATAAGTTTATTGGACAGGCTGAGGAATAGCCAAAACATCATCCTAGTTCTGACAAGTCAAGCCCCCTCCATGTCCATGAAAGACACCACAAATAACACTGTCAACAGTGAGCTCATAACTGACTTAAAAAGGCCCTAATCTGTAGTATCTTGGTGTGCTGAACATGAATATAACCCTGAAAACTTTTTATTAGCTCTTATTTTGAAGATATTTTATATAATTCATTTTATATGTTTCACCGTGTAAATTTATCCCGTAGGACTGCAACAACATCCCAAATCAGCCTAGAATGATGTCATATTGTATAACATTGCATAATACCATCATGCACACATCATCCAGAGCTGATTGCATCATTTTCTGATGCAATGCAATACTACTGCCAGGCAGCTGCTGAGGTAAGCTGACGTCAGCAGTGCATTATATAAAGCCCAGTCAGAAAAGTTGAGCATTGAAAATATTTCAGACTTTTTGCAAGACAGTTTAAGCTACTGTTCCATAGAATTGTTATTATTTTATCCATTTAGGCACAATACAGAACAGTAATGCCTCGAAAGTGCGTTAACAGCGTGGACAATTTCTGCTCTATTTGTGAGGAAGTGACATTTGCCAACCAAAAGAGAAGTAGCACTTCTCAAGTGAAGAAGGCTTATCATTGTGACTTCGGATGCAAGGTTGGTGACCAAGACAAGCCTTGGGCACCTCAGATATGCTGTGCAACATATACAACACAGTGTTCACAGTGATTAAATGGCAAAAGATCATCAATGCCGTCTGCAGTCCCTAGTGTGGAGAGAGCCAAGCAACCACATAAAAGACTGTTAATTCTGCTTGGTTCCTTCTCTTTCCATCAGAGTAATAAAGCAAAAGAAGTCGAGAACAGCCTATCCAAACATTCCTTCTGTATTGAGATGACCAGTTCAACAACATGCTGCAGGGTGATGCGAAACAAGCATGGAATGTTTTTCGCCCAGTGTCTACAAAATTTCTTGGGAATGTTAGGGCAGAAAACTACAAGGAACTAGAAGACATGCTGATGCAGTATCAGAAACTTGGCTGCAGTATGTCTCTAAAGATCCACTTCCTTCATTCCCATCTGGATTTCTTCCCTGAAAACGGTGGTATAGTTAGTGAGGAACATGGCGAATGTTTTCATCATGATATTGCATCAACGGAACAAAGATACCAGGGAAAATGGTCCACTGCAATGCTGGCTGACTACTGCTGGACACTCCCCAGAGATGCTCCTGAACAGCTGCACAAGAGACAAGGGAAGAAATCCAAGAAGTAGTCTACGACTTGATTTTTTTACATGTATTAACCACAGGCCTATTACTATTGGCATGCATTTTGTGATGTAAACATCAATTTATCACAGATTACAAAAAAACTAGAGCCAAAATTAGAATTTGACTGTCATATTCGTGTTGAGCACAGACAAATTGATAGGAAATGACTAATTTTATTTCAGTGATATGACTTTTGTAAAAAATTGATGACCAGTTTAAGCGGCCTCTTCTGCAGTGAGCCAGATGTGGCCTCAAGTCCTTAGGGCAACCATTTCTGACAAATGAGAGTAGTAAAGGGGTGAAGTCTCTTTTCACTTTATTTCTGGGTTCAATGGACTCAGGTTTCTTTGAGCTCTCATAGTTTATAATCTTAAGGAAATGCTATTTAACCCAACCTTGGGAAAAAAAAAAATGCAACTTCCCTCATCACTGCCAAGATGAACAACGCATAAGTAGAAAGGAAAAATATGAAAGCTGAATCATGCTAGATAAGCACAAAAATAATCAAATGAAATACTTCGGAAAAGTGACTTGAAAAACCAGAAGATAGATTAAACAAGGGAAAATGGAAATAGTAAAGTGATATATGGGTCAATGCTGTTAAGTACTAGAGAAAAAAAGTTAAAGTGTTAAAAGCTTTCTTCATAAGTCACCAAAAGAAGCTAATTTTTACAGAACTTTTCCTATTTCCTCATAACAAAAATTAGAAATGTTTCTATGAAAACATAAGTTCTCGACACATCATTAATCATAAAAATGAATACAAAAAAGTTTTAATAAAATTAAATGTTAGTAATACTGTAAAAATACTAAAGTAGCACATTCATTGCTGCCTTGACTTTGTTCATTTTCTTTTTAAAATAAATGTAAAAGTATATAACAAGTGACTCTATTGTAATTAAATTTTATAGCCAAGTACTCAAGAGGACGATGGTGTTGAAAATGTTAGAAAAACAGGCTTACTTCAGAATTAGAAAGACTGATTGGAAATTTAGGAAAGGCCTTTGAGTAGCAGGTTTCATATTCTAAGGAATTTTTTCCAGTCCTTGTTTATCCTCATTCTAAGGAATTTAGAAATTACCCAACTTCACTATTCATATATGACCATTCTTCAAAGATGGCCCACTTTTCTCTATTACCAGAGAAACTGTGATGGCTAACAAATGACCTCTAAGGTCTAAAAGTTAAAGATCACTCAGCTCCTAAAAGTAAGCGCCCTGAGAATAATTCTGGAAAGAGCTATAAAACCAGAGATAAAGTGGAGAACTGAAGATACATAATGTTGACTATACATTCAGCCATCCCTTTTGTATATTTAATTTCTAACTTAAAGTTTGTTGCATTTTGATACAATGTATGAAAAAAGGGTAAAAGATATTGTCTCTGACTTTTGAATTATGCATGCCATACCTACAAAATGGCAAAAAGTGCTTTGGTGGAAAGCAAGCCAACAAGAGCACTGTAATTAAAGAGCCCATTAAAAGAATTTTAGAATATTAATATAAAGAAAATAACAATCTATAAGACCAATAGCAAAAATTATTTAAAAGCGATTCACAACTATATCTTCTTCTAAGTTCCACAGCTTGGGCTCTACATAACAAACTCTGACACTGGGATTGATGCCAACTTGGGGGTGTTTTTCCCTTTTCCCTAAGTAAACATCAACAAACAACCAACTTACTGAAGTTCTATACAGTCCTTCAAAGTCATGTCTCTGGACTCTGCCCCTTCCCAGGAAAGGTTTCAGTGCCTACAGAAATTTCTGGAGCCTCATAAAGAAGCAAAAACATTGCTCTAAGAAGCCCTCTCCCAGAGACAAGCAAACTCCTTACCTAACTCTTGATTTCTTGTTCTAATGATTTTGCTTATAGTTACCTCACTATGCTTTCAAAACATGGATTTTAATCTTTCATTCCTTTGCTTAGAAAATTTTATTTGTTAGGCATTTGTATGTTGATTATGCCTCAGTTTGATAAAACTCAGCTTCAAATTTTGGCTAAAGAGGGTTACCAAGAATCCTCTAACCATACTGGTTCCCACAGGCTCTCACAAATATGCTTTCACCATCACCACTTTGCCTCATTTGTTTCCCGTAGTGGGGTGCATATCCCTTAAACAGTCCTCCCTTCCCATCCCTAAGTTTCATTTTCTCATCCTTTCCAAACTCTGTACACCCTTCAAAGACTTCCTCAATTCCATCCTCTCCAAATCTTTTCCTAGCTCCTCCACCCCATATCAGTCATTAATGTTCAAGTGCACACCACTTAGGCCCACACTTGCCAGTGCTTAATGTGTTGGGAGCTGGCATGCTCCTCAAGGGCTGTAACTCACTCCTCCATGCACCGTCAGAGACACAGCACATGTGTGACTTCTAGGAGTACCACTGGTATTACTACTCTAATCTATTGCAGGGCCCTGGAGACAACATACCACATTTCACCATAGCAATTAAAATAATTTTCAAACTAACGGGAAAAGCTTTAGAGGCACACACCTACAATTTACATAATGTCTCTTGATGTCTCAAGAGGAAGGTGGGAAATATAAAACCAGTAAAGAGACTTGGTAGGCCCTGGAGTTAGGGTATAATGCTCAGCAGGTAGAGAATACCTACGAAAAGAGAATAAGTTCCCTCAGTCAACAGATGGGCCAAAGCAATTGCTCAGGAAACAGAACTGCCCCACCACCTTGATCCAGGGTCCCAACTGTACAAAACCTTCTCAGTCCTAATGAGCTACTTTGATATACAGAATAAATAACTGAAATAATAACCAGTGGAGAGAGTACTTGTAAGGAACCACATGGCATCAAGAAGCAACATCCACAAAATCCACTATCCTCTTACAGACCAAAGATAGCACTGAAGAGTTTTTGATAGGAAAACTTATTTGGTATTTACTGAAATGTAAAATTAAAATGGATGGATTTTGTGGTTCATAAATTATGCCTCAATAAAGTTTTTTTTAATTTGGTGACCGGAACTGGAGTATTTGCAAGTGGCTAAGCAACTAATAGTACAGTTAGGAACCACAGTTATTGGCTTTTCAAGACAGAAGACACAAAACCTTTGGTACAAAACTGGAATTTTTCTTATAGGAGAATTCACTTTAAATAATGAAAGCTACCAAAGCACATCCTTTGAAAAATACAGTACACACACAATAAAAACCAAACCATACAAAACTACTGAAATAATGAGACCTATTCAGCTAGCAGGGACAATTTCTGAGAAAGCAGAAATGAAGTGGGTAAATTAATGTTTAAGACTGGTGATAGCTGAGAAAAGCAGAACTGATGAAAGAAGGGAAATCTTAGAAGTCATTGCTACTGTCTAAGAAGATTGGTTTACTGCTCTTAAGTCATAAGGTCTGCCTTGACAGAGGTTATTCTAAAAAGGCTAAAGGGAATTGGAATCAAGGTGGAGAGAAAATGATTTTAAACAAACAGAACCAGTTTTAAGATTTTTTTCTTGCTGGGATTCTCTGATATTCTGTTTACTGCTTTGTTTGACTAAAGCCTTTAGAATTTTTGTTTCTTTTTGGCTTGGACTGATGAACTATTTTCCAGAAATGGAGGACAATGCTGCACCGGACATCCACGGAGAACGTTTAGTGACCGATGGTTTCTCTTGAACACAGTGGAACCCTGGAGAAGACAAGTGTCTTCTAAGGTTGCATCCCCAGATCTTTACCACCATAGAAATTATGGGGAAAAACAAAAAAGGGGAAATTTTAACAGTACAATCTCCATAGAAAAGGAGATGTTCCATGTTCTCTGTCCCATTCAGTTGAAGAGTGGAACTGGGGGTGGGGGTGAGGGAAGCTAGAAAGGACTAAAGGAGAAAATCTGGAGGAGTCATGTGAACAAAAGGCATGTAAAGAAGAAGCCATACTTGCTTCTCAGCCTTGAACTTGTACCAGGGACTTGGGGATAGAGAAGCAGAACTTGAAAGAGATGTGGGTGAGAGACCCATGGGGAGGCAGCCCTTATATTCACTTGTACTTTGATTTTGTTCCTTGGTCCAGACTTGCCTGGTCCCCTCTGCCCCGTTCCTGTTTCCCCGTTAGAAGGTGCCTTAGATTTGTGACAAGCTTTGGGACCTCAATGGCTCTGCTTTGGACCAACCCTGTTTGCCTAGACATTTACCCATGAGGGGATGGATATATTCGGGTAGTATATATAATAGTTTCCCTGGGACACTATTATTCTTTTGTTACAGGGCAAGGAGAAGGGACCCTCAAACTTGCCCGCTCTAAATAGGTTCTACCATCTGCCGCATCAAGACAAGATATACTCTAGTGTGTAAGACCTGCAATAGAAAATGACTTTAATATAGTTAGTGTGCAAAAAGGTAAAGAGGAAGAATATAGTTAAAATACTTTCCCAATTCACCATTCAAAGAAGTGAGAAGTCACACTTCTGTAAATATTTACCTTATTCATTTTATAATCAGTATATAAATATCAATCTTCTCCATAAGCTGTGAGCATTTTGAGGGCAGGAATGTACTAAATAAATGTATAATAAAATAATAAGGGGTAAGTCAGTAAGCTCTGAGATCAATGATGAAAATACCTGATTTTTACCATAGCCTCACTGGACTAGAGGGGGAAATCAGTAATGAATATCATTCTTTAGAGCCTCCCTGGTGGCACAAGTGGTTAAGTTTCAGCACTATCAAGCTATCACCAGCCAACCCACATGGTGCAGCAGACCTATCCTGTCTCGCACGCTGCTCCCCTCAGCAGTGTATTTCAGTCAATCTGCCTGTTCTGCTCCCCACTCTGTCTCTGGTGAATCCTTTCACCACCCCTACACCTCTGGCCTACACCCCAGCTCTTGCATGCATAAATAAATCTTTAAAAAAAAAAGATATTCTTTAATTATCAATATTCTACTCTCTTACTGTTCTTCAACAAGGAAGTAAATTTTGAAATGTTTTAAAAATAGTTAACTTGCTCTGAAATGATAAAAATTATCAATGATAAAATAAATTTTAGTAATTTAATTAAAAAATACAGCTGATTATTCTGTTATTCCCAAAAGTTAATCCTAATGGACATAAAGACTCATAACCAGAATAAATAATAAATAAGAGACACACCTTTTTAGCTGTTAATCTGCTAACACAGTGCAGATATAAGTAAATAAGTAGGTAAATAAATAATAAATAAGGTATGGCCACTTCCCTCTGACCTCTGTATCAAAACAAACATGTTTGGCAGTGACCAACTGCAAACCGTTTTTGTCTTGGATCACCCTTACCCCACGGTGAAGCACACAGCCTAACCAACCACGAAACAATGCACTCTCTCTCACAGATGTCTGGTATAGGAGCTACCCCCAGTCCCAGCCAGACAGATCAAAACCAGTTCTCTAGGAATTTGGAAAAGTGGGAAACAAAAATCTCAGTTGTGAGATCATCTATCATCCAGTCTGGAGGCAGTAGTCAAAGTCACATTGAAGTTGAAACTGTGGAGGAAAGCCAGAGAAAGGCAGTCCATAAATGAGAGAAGGGAGCAAGGCAGAGGCTAGGGTGGAAGAGGGAGAGACTGGCTTCAGATGCAAGATTTAAGAGGGTGCCAAAAAAAACCTCAATAATTAGGACAGATAAAAATGCAATGGAAAATTATTTTTAAAACCTAAATTAATGTTTTGGAATGGAGCAAAATATAGAAAAAAGCCAAAGAGAGTCCATGTAAGCCACAGAGGAGAGAGCGCTGGGGCTTTCCAAGTGCCTGATCTGGGTTCCAGCTGTAGTTCATTTCAGGGAGCACAGTCGCCTTACAGTAACAACCACAGCTCCCAGCCCTGCGACTATACCTTTGAGCAGCCTAGCCCGAGTAGGCTGTGTTCCCTGAGACCTAACAACCTTGACTAATACATTCCCTTTGGGAAAATGAGACAGGCACATAAAGCTTTATTTTTTAAATCAAGGCAATATATAATTAACTCACAAAAGAATGGTACAATTTGTGCTACAGAAGTTCAGAGATCACTGTGGGTGGTCAGGAAAAGACAGATATAACAAGATGAGGGGTGGGGGGTAAGGGAGAAAAGTGTATATGAAACAGAGATCAAAAGACATGCTACTAAGCAGGGAGGCAGGAGGGAAGGTGGCCAGGGAAAGGAGAGGAGGAAAAATAAAGGGAAGGAGTGTCTTCACGCCTGCACTATCAAAGTCAAAGTAAATACAGCTCCATGCTTCGCTACCTCGAGCCCTCAGATCACTGTTTATTATACCTGAAATATCTTTTCCCTTTCTTTCTCATGTTCAAATTCTTTCACATTTCTCAGGAACCAGTCCAAATAACATTTTTTTTGAAGTGGTTTCCCTGTGTCCTACTCCAAAGGAGAAAGAAAGGCCAGAACTGAGGTTTTAGCAGTGAAAAAATAGAAAAAGAAAAAATGCTATGGAGGATAGAAGTTGACAGGCTGAAACCAGTGATAAGCTCTATTCTTTGATGGAGCCCAAACTAGACACAGGAGTTCACATGCAATGCCCTCGATGTTTTAGGAGAGTAGAAAGTAAAATTGTTTGACAAGGAGGAGAAACATCGAGAGCTCAAGAGAAGTGGTAAAGGAGAGGCAGATGTAGACAGTGTACAGATGAAGAACAGAGCTGCGCCGAAGGATTTGCACAGGTGACATATACTAATAATTGTGGTCCATTTCTGTGTATGGTTCTGAGATTTTTGCCAAGAAACTGTAGGTCTTAGGAAGAACAGCAGAAAAACAAGAGGTGTTTGACTTTTACATAATCACCCACTTATTGCTATTTCTGAATCAAATTCAGCTTTCTTCCTCACTCCCCCATCCAACTTACAGTCAAGCAGTTCTATCCCCCAGTTGCCACACTAAAGAGGAAACAAAAGAATAGGGGCGAATAGTTCTTTAAGAATACTATCTTGGGCTAATAATTGCCAGCCGTGAACAAAAATAAATCTTGCCAAGCACGCCCCAGGATAAGGGCCACCAGAACAGATGCCAGACTTCCAATGCATGTGTTTCAAGAGCCTCCCTTTTCACTCATATGCATATCAAAAAAATATTCCTTACAAGTCCCCATTAAAATAGAACCACAACCAGGGAACCAAAACATTTTGTTGGTTATAATTTTCCATATGGAAGTCCCTACTTTATCATTATGATTAATAACATGCTGCTCAAAGAGATTGCTATGCAATATGCTAAGGAACTATAACGATCTTACCTACAAATCTATATACATATTAAATATATGCATAGCAGACAATTGCTACTAGGTTAAAAAAAACTGCTTTTAGGTTAAAAAAAAAAAAAAAACCAAACCCTAAAAGCTCTAAGAAGTGTTTTTGAACACTGGGAAAATACACTTGAAATAAATTCAATGTGCCATCCTGCTCTCATTCATTCTAGTCCATTAGTCCTCATTTTCTCCCAGCTTACCATATTCTCCTCCTCTCACACACTGCAGGAATTGTGTTGATGTGTATGCACTGGTAGTGATATTAGTGCTTAGATATGCCAGATATGAATCTGTTTATTTGTAAAGGGTTATCTCTGTGTATCAGTTACCTTTGTATGTAAGTTTGTCTTGGTGTTTGTGTTTCTTCCTTAGTGAGTGGGTGCAGGTGTTTCACCATATGTACCTGAGGGAGTATACATCTTTACAGGTCAAAAAGTATGCACATCTGTGGAGGAACCTTGTTTGTATTTCAGTGATTCTCCAAGAGAAGGGTTAAGGGTACAGGAACCCATTAAAGACATATAATGTATGATTCCATTTATATGAAATGTATAGAACAGGCAAAACCATAGCGACAGAAAGCAGATTAATTAATGGTTGCCTAGACTAGGTGGTTAGAGGGAGTGGATAGAGACTGCCAATAGGGGAAGGATTTCTTTTCGGAGTGATGAAAATGTTAAAAAAAAAAAATGGATTGTAATAATGGTTGTACAATTCTGAACATACCACTGGATCATACACTTTAAACAGATGAACTGCATGATATCTGAATTGTATTTCAATAAAGCTGTTATATATTAAAGAGAGAGAAATAGGAAACCAAAGTTCTCCCCCATTGCCACAGAAGGGTAAATATGTCACTGAAAATCTTAACTTTCTTCTCTTCTATTTTAATTAAGGCCTTGTGATTGAAATTTCCCACTGCTAAGTCCCTTTGGTTATCTGTCTCTAGCCTTACTTGTCATTTAACAAGGGTGATTGGCATATGGGAGACAGCACTCACTCATTACCACTCAATGTCTGAATAATGAAGAACATGAATACCTTGATTACGACCATATAAAAATAGCTATGTAGGTGAATAAAGCCTGGAAGAAAATGAGGAAAAAGTAAAACAGTCACATTAGAGTCATATGGTTGAGTACATTCTTTTAAAAATAATGTTACCTTTTTATTGTTAATTAATAAAATCTGGGGAAAACATTACCAACTTGTATCTTTAGAAACTGTTCCAAGATAAATTCAGGAATTGTGTGTCACAAAGGATTAAAATGGAGTAGTATAGCAGAAAATAGAAACTAAAATGCATGGAAAATACATACATATATACATACATACATACATATATTTTTTGACCAAGTCATAAGCAAATATACATATATACATACATACATACATACATACACACACACACACACACACACACACACACACACACACACATATATATATATATATTTAAGCTCTCTAATTAAATTTGCTCTAATAGAGTCCTAGGTGATCTCTCTGAACTTGAATCTCCTTCCTTCTTCCCAGTATCTGCCTGGCTTATGGGCAGGGTGCTTAACTGCTAATAAAATGAGATTGCCTCTATTAAGTCAACCTACAGAAAAGCCATTTAACAATCAAATTCTTAAGATTTCATTATGAGGAAGTACTCAAACTTTGATCAATCTCAGTCTAGTCACAATCTGAGTGTATAAACATACATTTTTAGAGTCAGAGTCTGTTCTTAAGAAAGCACAACTAAGACACAAAATATTGTTAGCTGATTTTCAGTGAAGATACCAAGTCAATCTAATGGACAAAGGAAAGCTGTTTTTTTAAACCTATGTTTCTTGAGCAACTAGTTAATCTGTCTGCAGAAAAAATAAACCCAAACTCCAATCTCCCATCATTATACAAAAAGCTGAGAAAGATTACAGATCTAAGTGTTAAACCTAGAACAAGAAAGTTTCCAGAAGAAAACAGAGTATCTTTGCAATCTTGGGGACTGGCAAAGATTCCTAAGTCAGAACATAAAAAATATAAACCATAAAACAAAAAAATTGAGAAAATTAACTTCATAGAAATTAAGAATTTCTGCTCATCACAACATCATTAAGAAACAAACTGACAAACTATAGATTGGGTAAAAATATTGCCAAAACATATATCTGACATGACTTATACTCAGAATATTTTAAGAATGGCTTCAAATAAAAGTGAACCACCTAGTGAAAAAAATAGGCAAAGACTTATATACTTCACAAAAGAAAATACAGTATGCCAATTAGCACATGAGAAAACATCCAACATCCATAATTATCAGAAAAATGCTAATTAAAATCATGAAGTACCATTTTACATCCTCTGGCGGCTAAAGTAAAAAAGGCTGGCAGTACTAAAAATTGGAGACATTAAAAATGTTGAACTTGAATTCATATACAAACCACTTAGAACAACTGGCAATTTTTTAATAAAGATAAACAAATCTACTCTGTGATTCAGTAATTCCACACCTAGGTATTTATCAAGAGAAATGAAAACACATATCCACAAGTGATTTGTAAAAGAATGTTCCCAATATTATTACTCACAATAGACAAAACCTGGAAATAACCCAAATTTCCATCAAGAGGGAAAACAGATACACAAATTGGGGTTATATATTCATACAATGGAATACCATTTGGTAATAAAAGAGAACAAACCACTGATACACAAAACAACATAGATGAATTTCAAAAAACATTATGTTAACACGAAGGAGCCAGACACAAAAAAGCACCTAATACCGCATGACTCCATTTATACAAATCCAAGACTAGGCAAAACAAATCCATGGTGTCAGAAATGGTAAGAGAGTCCTTGCATCTGAAGGAGGATTGGTAAGGGAAATGGCTAGAAAGGGGCATGATGAAGTTTCTCTGGTGATAAAAATGCTGTCTGGGACCTCCCTGGTGGTGCAAGGGGTTAATTGCAGCACTGTGAAGCTATCCATAGCCACTGCAGCACAAGTTCCATGCAGGCCAGGCAGACTTGCCTCGCCCACTTCCTCCCCTCAGCAGTGTACTTCAGTCAATCTGCGTATTCTGTTCCCCACTCTGTCTCTGGTGAGTCCTCTCACCACCCCACACCTCTGGCCTATACCCCAGTTTCTATGCCCGAATAAATAAATCTTTAAAATAAAATGCTGTTTTATTTTGGCAGGAGTTACAGTGTATAAATTGTCACAACTCCTGGCATGGGGCACTTTAAACATGTGAATTTCACTGGATATTAATTTATTGAATGTTAATATATCAACAAAAAGATACAAAATATCACTGCTTCAAGATATAGGTTAGTGATTTTGATTTTTTTTTTAAGATTATTTATTTACATATACAAGAACTGGGGCATAGGCCTGAGGTGTGGGGTGGTGAGAGGATTCACCAAAGGCTGTGCGGGGAGCAGAGCAGGCAGATTGACTGAAATGCATTGAGGGGAGCAGAGTGTGAGGCAGGAAAGGTCTGCTGCGCCATGTAGGAAGCTCCCTAACCTGGATCAAACTCATGCTGTAGTGGCTGCAGATAGCTTCATAGTGCTGAGACTTAACCCGTTGAGCCACCAAGGAGGCCCATGATTTTGCTTTAAATGAAATTCAGAACACCGCATCAGCATTTTCAATTATTTACCACTTTCAATTATTCACACCCCTATTCTTCATCACTGTATATAACGGAATGGATGACAGACACATACAGGTAGATAGCTGTTAAGTAGCTGAAGGTGGAAGAAGGAGGAAGGAAAAAAGCTGAGGATCCAGCAAGAGAAAGGAGAAGGAAGGAAAGGGGGGAGGAAAGCTTATGAAGGAATTATTAGAGAAAGTAGGATTTTTTTTTTTAATAGAAAAAGCCAGCACTGTGAATCTACTATCACAGCTATCTTTAGTGGTCTTTACACTTCTTCTATATACACCTTAAAATATCTCCCAATCCTTGATATTCTAAGTGTGGCCTCCATCAGCAGCGATCAGGAATGCAGATTCTAGGGTTCCACTTCAAACCCTCAAGATCCTGGATAATTTATGTTTAAAATGTTTGAGAAACACCATCCTATATCATTCAGATTCCTTCTGTTGTACTGAACCTATATTTTATTTACATGAGCCAGTTGCTGGGACTTAAAAATTCTTTGATTAGAGTGAAGTTGATCATAGTAATGGCTTTTGACCTGCATGTATTTAACTCTAGATGAAGGTATTAATTACACAGCAATCTGACCTGAAGGGTATACTCCAAAACCTTGGAATTAGTCATAAAAATATGTAATTAAAGGAAATTGAGCAACAAATCAGTAATACCCTCAAGAACTTACTTTTGTTCCTTAATGCCTAGCACAAAGCATGGTATGATACATACATATGACCAATGTTTCCTGAAAGAATAAAATTAATGAACTTTTAAAAGTCAGAAATATTTAGAATTGGAGTAATCTTGGGATCACCTGGTCCAACAACCCCATTTTAAAGATAAACTAGTGTAAAAATATTAACAAGGATGCAAAACAATAGTACTTCATTAAAAAACAAAACAAACAAACAAACAAAAAAAACGATGAGCAGCAGCCCTCCTGCCTGCTTGTACCTATGCAGGTCTCTTACAGCAAACCTCTCCCTTTCTGGGGTTGCTTTTTCTGCCTACTTGTGTCTATAAAGTGTCCTTTATTTTTCTCTCCCTTTTTATAATAAACTTGCCATTTTGGATGTAAAAAAATAATAAAGACAAGTAAGCTAAAAATTCTGAGAGGTTCAAAGGTAAGCAGGCTGAAAGAGTTATTACATATTGTTCTATTTTATTTCCTTTTTTGTTATTTTGCAAGAATGTGTTACGAAGGGGCTTCTAAGTGCTAAAATAAAATGACTGTGAGCTCTTAGGGAAGTTAACAGGGTAAAAAAGTGCCAAGGATTAGGAAGAAAAGACTAGTAAAGGTAACTGAGGTTAGACAAAATTGTTCCTAAGCCTAACACTTTTTGACAGGTCAATTAATTTAATCTGCAGAAAAATTAATCTGAAGGATTCTCAGAAAAAGATACATGAGCTGCATGAAAATGTTACAAACCAAAGGAGACCGCACATTAACTAACTTAAATCTCCACGGACTTACTTCCTGTCCAAATATGATCTCCTGGGATAAGTTTTACTGCAGTGTTCTTTACCAGATGACTTTTGGTTTTAAGAGCTGCCAAAGGCTAGTAGGAAACGCGATTCTTAACATTTAAAAAAAAAAAAAAGCCACCCTGCGGCTGTTTCCCCTTTGTTTGTAATCAGAATGCAGGCTTGCAGAGGAAACACACCAACGCAAAAATATAACGACCCAGTCACGTCCTCAAAACAAACCAACACACAATCTTTACAGCAGGATCCAGCTGTGCCGCACGGGAACCAGGAATTCATTCTAAGAGCAGATAGACCAAGACGCCGAATGCACAAGCCAGATTTCAAGCAGTGGGGGGAAAAAGGGTGTGCCCTAAGGTTTTTCAATTCTTTCCAACTTTCAACAAACAGAAGCCTTTGAAAAGGTGTCGGTAAGAAAAAATCTTTTAAGATGATCGTCTCCCGAGTTCCACCGTGGAAGGAGAGGGGAGGCACAGGGAGCTCGCGCCGCCACCGCGGGCGCGGGCTCCGGCGAGAGGAGAGGGGGCCGGTCCCGAACCCAAGAGGCCGGGCACCCGAGTGATTCATCAGCAACTCCGGGTTCGCGCGCCTCCATAGCGGGCGACGCCCAGAATGCTCCCACAGCCCCCTCACCCGGGACCGTTCGCCCTGAAGCAGTCCCCAGCGTCCTCCCGCTTCCCGAGATGGAAGGAGAGCACAGTGGGACGGCTAGGAAGGCAGCGAACCTCTCCCTCATCAGCCACCATGTCCGGTGTGACTCCTTGCCCGCGTTCGCAGACCGACTTCCTGGACAGCACCGGACTGGACTTACCTGACTGGCGCACGCTGGTGCCGCCGACCTCCTCCACAGACCCGCGGGGACGGCTTGCTGCTAGGTTCCCAGCACTAGCCGGTCTGCTAGTCCGCCTCCTAGGGAGTTGCCCGGTCGGCCCGCCTGTAGCTCCCCCAACGCTACCGAGCTGTGGGTGCCGCTGGTTCCCCCTCCGCCACTGACGCATGTGCGCACGCCCAGGTCGCGGGGCAACCTGGGAGTTGTAGTTCAAGTCAGGAAAGTGCCTCTCCGCCTTGATCCCAGTCTTCACAAAGAAAGACGCTGCGGATGACCAGCCTTACTCTACCTTGAGAAAATGCTCTCTACTCGTGGAAATATCTACCCTGACTGTCTACGAACTCTAAACAGCAGCTAGAGGCACTTTGGTTTAGATGTCCTCTTTACTTTGATTTTCAGTAAAGAGGCACACAAGGCAGGGTTTGAGTTGTACCCTTGGTTGTTAAGACAAGGACACGGTGATGAATCATTTAAACGTGTGAAAAACTGAAAGAAAAATGAGGAAAAACTAAGGCACAAAAGGGGCATAAATCAGGCAGATGTCACCTCAAGGGTGTAATGACCCTAGTGATTTTCTCAGGTGGGAAACCAGGGATGATGTGTCAGTGATTGTTGCCCCTGAAGTTTCGGCCACATAACATCCCTCCTTTTCCTTTATCAAGAGCTACATCAAGGCTGTGGCGTCAGGCTAATGGTGGGAGAAAAAAACGGAAGTCTTGCTCCAAGGACTGACAGGCATGCCCGTAGTCTGGAGGGTAAGACCTACAGACTAAGAATACCTTAGAGGATAGTTCTGGGGTTGCCAGTGAAATGGCTGCTCTTTTGAGTAGAGGAACCAGATGGGCCTTCCATTCATTTAGTCAAGCACTGCTAATTATCCTGGCCTCCTCAGGAGTAAACCATTCCCTGGAGTAATACTCAGCTTTGACACACCGTTCATGCAGCAGGAAGAGGACTGAAGTGCCTGCTTGAGATGCATTCCAACCCCACCTAGTGTGGAAACCAACTAATGGTCAAGCCACTCTTGGCGTCTGCTTCTTCCCCTCAACGTAGAAGCACTCTAAGTAAACACCTTGGGATTTCTTGCAGTTGATAGCTACTAATTCCAGCAATGAAGATCACTGATTTAGAGTTTTTTAAGTAAACAAAAATATAAAAACCCTAAATTGCAAATACACTTAGAAGACAGTCAACATTAAATCTTGTGGCATCACATCTTATTTTCTGTATTATCTTAGTGTGAATCAATTTCCCAAATATTCTTGGAGATAACAGCTGAGCAAAATTTCCTGCTGAATTGAGGTTCAACTAATATTTAGAGTATTTAACCCACACTAAGAATTGTGCCAGCACTTCATTTATAATATCTCATCCAACCCTCTAAATAACACTACAAAGAATATATCAGTATCCTCCATTTCTATAGATGAAAAAACTAAGATTCAGAAAAGCTACAGTTGCAGAACCAGTATCTGGAGATCCAGAAATGAAGCACAGGTTTCCTGACTCAAATTCTAGCATGCTTACCAGGGTTAATCACACTGATATGTCTCTTAAATCTCATCAATTCTTTAAAGTAAGACAATCCGTGATCATGTTCAAAATACACACAAAAAATTCTCTAACACAGTGTAGGGCTATCATACTCTAACTGGATGAGAGAATATCGGGATTCATTTGATAGTTCTATATTTTATTACAAGTTAATATACTATTATACATTAATTCCATTAATATATTTATTCATTAACAATATTCATAATATTTCATTACAAGTTAAATTATTAGACGTTATGTTTCTGGCTAATGAGCCCATCTCTTGTGAATTTCTGCAGTATCTCTGGGGCATCATTCTGGTGAAACTGAAAAGATGGAGTTCCTGAGAAAGCAAAGCAGAGACTCATGGCCATCATATTGCTTTACTTTATAAAGGACTTTCCTTTGCAATGTGGCTTCTTTTGCTTTGCTCTTTAGGCAGAGAGGGCTTTTAAGTCAGTGTCCAACAGATTTAATCTATGACATAGGTCTGCCCTGAATTAATATGGGATGTTAAACATACATTAAATGTGTTTCTCTATTTTAAGTTTTCCCCAACAGATGTATGCATTTTATTTTAGCACTTTTTCTAAAATAGTGATTTGGTGATGGATTTTCCCCTTCCTTCAGACAAATATCATATTGTAGTAACAAATCTTATAAATACGAATTTTCTAAACCCATGTATATTAAGTACCACAGTTGGGGGCCTCCCCGGTGGCGCAGCGGTTGGGCGCTGCACTGTGGAGCTGTCTGCAGCGCGCGATGCGAGTTCCACGCACGGCAGGGGAGAATCCCACATGGCGCAGCAGACCTCTCCTGCCTCGCCCGCTGCTCCCCTCAGCAGTGTATTTCTGATCTGCCTGTTCTGCTCCCCACTCTGTCTCTGGTGAACCCTCTCGCTGCCCCATGCCTCTGGCCTGTACCCCAGCTTGTATGTATGGATGGATAAATCTTTAAAAAAAAAAAAAAAAAAGAAAGAAAAAAAAGAAAAGTACCACAGTTGGGGGCCAGAAGTAATAAGAGTAACATGCTAGTATTGGATTAAACTATAAAAAATAGAACATTCCCCCCAAAATAGAACCTTCTTTGCTGCTTTCTTTCTTGCTGTTCTCCAAAGTTCCTATTCTCTATACAATAGCCAGAAAAATCTTTTAAAAATAAATCAGATCTTGCTCCAAACCACTTATGTCTTCCCATATGTAGGGTAAATGGAAGTGATCAGTCTCTTTGCCTGCCCTGCACCTGGTTGCCTCACTAGAAATGGTGTAGAAGGATCATTAAAAGCTTGAAAAAAACCACTGAGAACTCCAAGACTCCTCCTTTACCTGTCTGCCTGGATCATAGAAAACCTGTTCTGGGCCTCCCTGGTGGAGCAGCGGTTGAGCGCTGCGCTGTGGAGCTGTTGGCAGCGCGTGATGCGAGTTCGACACCTGGCCTGGGAGAATCCCACATGGCGCAGCAGACCTCTCCTGCCTTGCCCGCTGCTCCCCTCAGCAGTGTATTTCTGATCTGCCTGTTCTGCTCCTCACTCTGTCTCTGGTGAACCCTCTCGCCGCCCCACGCCTCTGGCCTGTACCCCAGCTTGCATGTATAAATAAATAAATCTTTTAAAAAAAGAAAAGAAAGAAAACCTGTTCTGTGCCTTGCTGGCACTACACCATCATATTTTGAATAAACCCCCTACAAATCTTTATATGACTACTTTATTTCTTACTATTCTCACTCTCACTCTGCTCCCATCACACTGCCCTCCCTGAGGTTACTCAGTCCTGCCGACTATATTCCCACTTTAAGGTCTTTGAAATTCACAGGGGAATTCATTGCCTTTTGAATACTCATGGTTCGTGCCCTCATTTTAATGCAAGTTCTGCTCAAATGTCACGTCTGATTATTTTATCCTGTCTTTCTCCCCTTCCTTTTGTCTTAATAACATTTACCACTACCTAGCACCCTCTTGCTTTTTATCTAGTATAAGCCCAAACAGGAGTTGACATTCTTTATTCTCCATCCCCATCTACAACAGTGCCTGACATGTAGAAGACAGTAAATATTTGTGAATAAATATGGAACACTTTCCTCCCCCTCCTGCTCTCATCTTGGGACACAGAACCAGAGGGCTTGCTCGCAAATGCCAGTCAGTGACCTGATGAAGATATAAACACTAGCTGGAGAGGGTTGGCTTCACAGAATAAGACCCAGTAAAACACATCCTGAAATGGAGACAGCTCCCTTTTAAAAGGACTTCATGGCTTACCATTATTTGCTTAGTTAGAAAAACACAGTTCTTGAAAAGGAAAAAAAGAGGCAAAACCTGAAAATTGTATTTACATAATTAAGTGAAAAGGTAAATCCACTAAATGCCTGTGGGTCATTGAAATATTGTTCCCAAATATTTGCTTTCCTCTAGAGGAAAAGCCCTACCCATGGCTGGCTGACTTGCAGTCCCTGGACACATTTTCAGGCTTCTTTCCTTCTCTCATCACACAATGTCCTAATGTAATCACAGGACTTGGAAACAGGAATCTGCTTTGGCCAATGAAATGTGAGTGGAAGTGGCAATACAACAGCTCTGAGTGGAGACTTTAAGAGTGTTTGCTAGTGTGCTTACTCTTTCCCTCTACAAGGGAATGGTATGTCCCCAGTGGTCTGATCCTTCTTAGGTCTTAGAAGAAGTCACGTGGGCCAGTGCCTCGGCACAGGTGTTAACCTGTAATGTGAACAAGAAGTAAGCTGAGATTTAGGTCTGTCATTAGTGCAGACTTAGCAAAAGCTGACTGCTGTGGTGCCTGTTCAGTGCCAGGTGAGTCTGTGAAACAAAGGCGAACGCCCTTCCACCAAGAATTTAATCCCACGTCAATTTAAACAATTTAAATTCAATATACTAAAAAGAACAAGTCTGAGACTTTTAAGTAAAATATTTGAATAGAGGATGAAGTGTAGTTCCTGTTAGAGCCTCCCTGGTGGCGCAGGGGTTAAAGTCTCAGCGTTATCAAGCTATTAGCAGCCACTGCAGCAGGAGTTCCAGCCCCAGCCAGGGAGCCAACCCACATGGCACAGCAGATCTCTCCTGTCTTGCCCGCTGCTCCTCTCAGCAGTGTATTTCAGTAGATCCACCTGTTCTGCTTCCCACTCTGGTGAATCTTCTCAACCTCCACAACACCTCTGGCCTATACCCTAGTTCTTGTATGCATAAATAAATAAAAATAAATCTTTAAAAAATTAAAATGTTAGTGCTAAAATTGTAAAGTTTGACATAGTAGTATAGAAACAATCAATTCCTTCCACTGTCAATTGTTCAGCTTTCCAACATTCACTACAGAGAGCTGAGGTGAGTGGATGAAGAGCCATATTCTAAATGGAATGAATTAAGAATTAAGTTCTGGTTTTAAATTATAAGTGCTAGGCACAACAAATATTTCTACAATGAACAGAGTTGTGAAGTAATTTCTACTTATCTTCCCTTGTTATTATTTTAATTTTATAACATTTTTACAGGTATTATATATACATTTAAAAGATTTATTTTTTATGCATACAAGAGCTGGGGTGTAGGCCAGAGGTGTGTGTGGTGGGGGGTGAGAGAATTCACCAGAGACAGAGTGGGGAGCAGAACAGGCAGATTGACTGAAATACACTTCTGAGGGGAGCAGCAGGCAAGACAAGAGAGGTCTGCTGCGCCAAGTGGGTTAGCTCCCTGGCCAGAGATCAAACTCCTGCGGTAGTGGCTGCCCACAGCTTCATAGTGCTGTGACTTAACCCCTTGCGCCACCAAGGATGCCTGAATTTTGTATATTTTACATTATTGACTTAAAAAGATATACTGCTTATCCTAAGTTATCTAGCTAATGCAGTCTCCATATTTGTAGTGTCAACCTATTTCCCTATTTACCTATTTAAAAGACCTTAATAATTTAAAATTGTTTTGAATTGATTTGAAATTAATTTTAGCATATACCCTTCACAATTAGCGATTATGATAGCATGTTACTTATTAAAAAATCAATATATATTATACTTTGACAGAATTTCAATAAATAATAGATTTTCACTCAGATTACATAGAATACCTGCCTAAATATGAAAGAATATTTATATAATAGTGGCAAATCTAAATGACATACTTTTGTTCTGATGAGTGATACCGATGACTAATTAGATCTAAGGATAACACTAATAAACACATAAATACCAACTGTACCAAAGTTCAAGGATGACAGAAATAATATTAAAGTAGACATTCCAAAGCTGAGTCCTAAAGCCCAGGCCAAAGAGCAGATTTTTGGCCAAATACCAAGACTCTTTTTCCAATGTCACTTAAGATAGACTTAACTTCAAGACAGGCACATTCCACTCCTTATTGACAGTTAAGCTTTCAGTCAGCTGTTAAGTCCTCTTTTTCCTCACTCTGTCTTTTGTAGTTGATATTTTAAAGTAGACAACTTTTATTAAATTTTACCTGACTAGAAATAGGCTTAAATTTTGGCCCATGCAGCTATTTTTGAATCTGTTAAATAATTCCTTACTCCTCCTCGTTTCTACCAGCTATTCCGTCAACATCACTGCTGATCAAAACACATCAAGGTAAGAGTTCTGTGGTGACTGCTAAGATGTTCTGATTGAAACATTCCATTCGTTATCTTTCAGTTGTGATTAAGAGTTAAAAACGATTTCAACTTGTCCTTTAATTATTTAGTTGCACTGTTAAGCAGGACACATTGTGAGTCAAAAGTCTTGCTGTGTTCTCTGGACTGTTCATGATTTCTTATCAGTTACTCTTAAGAAACTGTGCGGACTTTTAGATATCACTACTTTACTTTGGAGTGATTACAAAGCACTACAGTGGGTTATATACTTTTCTAAAATTTTGCTCAAGATGGCTAAATTCAGTGGTCTACAATTTGGAGAATCCTCCCCACCACCATACCTTTGTGAGTCATGTACTGGCCTGATTTTCCTGTATCATGTCTCTTATGTTGGGCGTTAGAGCCCAAAGCATAGCACAGCTTCATTCAAGCACACATATGTCTAGCTCCTACGGAGGTCCTGTGACATCACAGGATATGTGGGCATCTGACTGTCTGGACTATTTCCTGACTTTTGGCAATGGGAAAAGGATTTGCAGCTGTGCAGAGAGGTTGTATGGGACACCACTTTTTATAGCCAACAGGGAAAGGTTAAATGATCAAAACAAGAGAGGGTGGGTCACAACAGAGTCTGACACACCATAGACCCAGTAGTCAAGGAGTCTCTCTTGAAGTCAGATTGCTCAATCCAAAGGAGTGCACCCAGTAAGCAGAGCAAGTGCAAACAAGTTGAAACATCAGGGAAGTCAGGAGGAGCTGAATGGAGAGGGTGGGTCAGGAGTAACTCCTGAGTCAGCTCTATCGTATTTATATTCAGTTCTTGGAGTGATGGGGGAGGGCCTGCCTGCCAGAAGGAATGGACAATGGAAACACAAAAATGAGTAAGATGCAGTCCTACTTAAATTTCTGACATTGTCAGCACAAAATGGAGAACTTTGATGGCATTAATATCTACAGATATTTATTTCGGTTAGAATTTAGGATAGTAATACCTAAGTGCCTTCTACATACCAGGCAATGTTCTAAGTGTCTTATACACTACTCCTTATGAGAGAAGTACTGTGAAATATGACTTTAAGTCCTATTCTACAGATGAATAAACTGAGGCTAGTGATCCATATAGTCATACAAACAACAGAAGTGAGATGTGAATTAGGCAAGTCTGACCCCAAAATGCACACTCATAACTCCTAATCATTACAGTCCCATAGACTGGAAGAGAAAATCCTTTAAACACAATAATTATTGTACTTCCTTATCCAGGAGAGGGCGTGAAGTAGCAAATACGGAAATCAGATATAGGCTTCTTTGTGTCTTACTTGTACCTCCTAATCAGTCTAAATGACAGAGTTAGGGCAGAGTTCAGTACGAAGGCAGGAAGAATAGGTTTTCTTGCTTTTACAGGGCAAACCTTTACACTGTAACTTTATTATTTCTAGTGTTTTGAGTAATGAATCCCAGCATAGCTTAAAAAAATTAAATCCAAAATTAACATAAAAATTCAAAGTACAACAATTAACCCATTTCAATTATTTGTAATCTAGCTCCCATTAATTCTAACAAATGTTAGCTGAATATGTGCCCTTTTGTTTTAATGAGTTCTCCTTTCCCCTTTGGTTCCTCCTGGTAACTACTTCATATCTTCATACTGGGTCCTTTATAGACCTTTCTACAAATGTAATCATCTAAGATAAGAACGTGGTACCAACCATGTGTTTTACTTAATTTTAATTTTTTCCAACCATTTATTTTAAAGAAACAGTATGTCTAAATGTTACCAGATTAAATCAGACTTTACTTTCATTTTAAAAGTTTATTAATTTCTAATGCTTTCTACATATTTACTTAGAAATTTCATTCCAGACACAGATGAATATATCTTTGAAAGCAGAATGACCTGGTTAATTAGAACAGTTTACATTTACCTTAGTATTAGATCTGGCTAATCCCAAAGGGTCAAGTAATGCAACTATTTGTGCTAAATGAGACCCATATAATTACTAAGGTAAAGCATTTCACTCTTCATACATTTTACTTTATCACACATTTATTTTTCACACAATGTTCAAGTTCACATTTAAAAGACAAATTTGTCCTTCATTCCTAAGTGAATACAATAAATATCTACCTTTGATTGAAAAGTTTCAAAATGAAAAATGAAACTGGATTTTTCAATAGGTTTAGCCAGATAAGTGTTGCCAACTTACGTTTAAATAGTTCACGAAATATTATTTCCATTGTTCTCTTCAAAAACAATACAGGTACACATAAGGTCACATTACAGGCATCCAAACTTGTAAGATATTACAGATTGGTGGCATGCAAATATTTAACATTTTTAATACAATGAAAAATGTTTCTTTTCCTTGAATAGATGAAACAATTAAGATAAAGTTTTAATTAAAATATAAATATTATTCCATGAATATAGTGGGTTCTTTCTTTTAAACCAAAGTGTCAGAGATAATAATTTTAGGTCAGAATAATTTCTTCCTTAACTAAAGATTGTCTCTGGCAACATTTGGTACTAAAATAAAATTTTCTAAAACAGCACATTTTCTATCCATAGCATGTCACCACATGGCCAGTTCTTTTCTGCCCACACTTAAGATAATCCATGGGAAAGTTTTAATCCTGGGTCAATTTCTCTCAATTGCAAAGTACACTTCTGACTGGCTACTCTTTATCATCCAGTCAACATGTGCTCAGAAACACACATGTGCACACACACATACATGTACAAAATGTAAATGAAAGCCTATGAAAACACGCTGTGTGTACTGCCTTTCCTCCTCTCCACCGTATCTGAGGAGAAAATATTATATATTTTTAAATGGTTCATCCAGAACTATTCTGAAGACAGTAAAAACCACTGAACAGGAACAGGTAAGTGTCTGTGGAATGTTCAGACCTTTTTTGTTTTTTTCTGAACAGTCTCCTGAAGAGAAAAGGAGTTGAATAGAGACATACTCACCAAATCAGAGAGGATGGGAACACATGAATCACAGGACCGTGAAATCTCAGAATTAAATCTGATCTGTGCCCAAGGCCTCACACAGCTGACATCCAGATCAGGATTGTTTTCCAAAAATATCACATGGTGGCAAATGGAGCATAATTCGTGTGGGGTGGATGACAATTCAATTTAAGCAACATTTATTAAGCAACTACTATGTACAAGGCATCTTATGAGATGCTACTAAGATACAAATGATGATGAGACAGTCCCTCCCTCCAAGTGCCTATGAAAGTATTGTGAAAGTTCAAGCTTCAATATCTTTCTTAGCAGAAAATAATACTGACCAAGGCTAAGGTTGCTGGTGATAACAAGGCAGCTGCTTTTGGGAGAATGGATCTTATAAGTGATACTTCCTCCCCTTCACTATAAAGCTGAGGCTGTTACACAGCTGCTGGAGCCCTAAGCACAAACTTCTTTCCTAGGCCTCTAATCACACCTTAAGTCATAGCCTGCCGCCTCCACCCCCGCAGTGGTGACAGAGCTGGGAAGGAGGTGGGTAGAAGTGCCCCTTGTGACCAGTCTTAGACTCTCTGCA
This sequence comes from Scalopus aquaticus, assembly GCA_004024925.1. Classification (NCBI taxonomy): domain Eukaryota; kingdom Metazoa; phylum Chordata; class Mammalia; order Eulipotyphla; family Talpidae; genus Scalopus; species Scalopus aquaticus. The sequence goes on along the minus strand of PVIJ01004069.1, from coordinate 93,650 downwards.
AGGGTGCTGATCATGTCCCAAGATATTTGTCAAAGTGACCCAGGAAAATGTATGTGCCTGACAAACACACCACTGGAACATAACACCCACCATCCTACCAACCTCCCCCAAATCTATGTTGAAAGTAAAATAATTCCAGTTCCCTACATCATATCTATGCTTCAATTCCCTATACATGAAGAGATGTGGACGATGTAACTTAATTGTTGGTCAGAAGCAAAACCAATTCAAGAGGCAGTGAAAAACATTAGTGACTAGATAGTAAAAATGATCTCCAACTATTGTATAGCCCTTTCCAGTAGTGTTTTATCCAGCCATCTGATGATATTCTCACCACAACTCTGTGAGGTAGTTAGTGAAGATATTACTCCCATTCTATAGCTGAAGAACATTAAGCTTGAGAGACTAAGTGGCTTGACCCCAAAGTCACCCAGCTAAGAAAGTGTGGAGCCAAGTGTTCAGGTTTCTTGACTCCAAATCCAGTGCTCTTCCCCCTATATATTCTATAATTGTCAGGCAATTGAATGAATTGCCCATGATCATATACCTGCTAAGTGTTGGTGATGGGATTAGGAGTCAGTCTCCAAATTTGCAGTATGGTGTTCTTCCACCATACCAACTAGCAGAGCCAATGTGCTCAGAATAACTACCACAGAAAGTGTCAGAGAAAAGTCTAGTCTCATTTAACCCCAAGTCATCAATGCATCACAAGACTGGGATAACTGCTGGTCTTCCTAGAACAGTACTCAAGTCACGTTATAAATGTCAATCTTGGAACTCTTCCATCCATCTACTGAATGTTCAATCACTGCTGTTTGAGGCAGATAGGAAAGAGGTAAACTGAGTCAAGCTTACTTCTGCCCTTAAGCAAATCAAGCCTTTAATTTCCAACTTCCTTCCCCTTTTCACTCTGCTTTATTAAACTCCTAAACCACAAAACAAATCTTATCTGATTTGGAGTTGGGAGCAAGAAAACAATGAATACACTTGAAGTTCTGGGTACTTTTCTCTCTCCAGTTTGTAATATTAGGAGCCTGATCATGTGATTTTTATCCAGATGGCTCAGCTTGATGTTCCCAAGCATTCCCACACATTTCCTTTACATGTGTCTCCATCATGTAGCCTTGAGGAGGGGGTGAGTGGCAAGGATATTTGAAATGAGGAGCCATTAGGGCAAACTGCTGCTGCTGGAAGACAGCACTATAACATTTCTTCTTAGTTCTCTGCTCATTAAAGTGAAGATAGCTATTATTGTACCATTCATGGAAGAGAAGAAGAAAGTTTCATGATCAGAACTTAAAAACCCAGCTCCAGAATATACCACAGAACTCAGTATTCACAACTTACCACCTCCCTATGCATTTTTGCTGATGCTATCAGTACTTGCACTAAAGATGATATCCACTTGCAAAAAAAGGCACTCTACCCCCTAAATCCAGACACACATCACATTATAATCCAGAGTTCTTATACTTCCTCATCTCTTTCAGAGTACTTAAAGACATCTAAGTACATCAGCCATAAAAAAAGGAAATATCTGCAACTCTTTTGGACACTTTAAAGAGCTATCTTACATTTAAAAGCACGCAAGTGTAGAAGACTGCCTGCAAGTTTGAGTGTCTGACATGTTCTCATGGCAGTTATTCAGAACACACTGGTTTCCCTGATGGGCACCCTGCCAGGGGCCACATTTCTATCTGAAAGAGAAGCAGCTGTTGTGTTTGTTTTTTTTTTTCTCCTGAGCCAGGCTTCCCTTAGGGAAATTGTTTGAGGAGTATAGGCATTGGGATGATTTCTGAGTTTTCAATGCTGATGGGCTTTTATTGTAAGATGAACTGCATGAGAAGATGGGTGAGTTGCAGGTGCCCCTGGAGGTTAGTGATGCTCTATCTAACCAGGCTCCCAGCAACTTTGAGAGGGGGAAGGGAAGAGGGACCGGGAGACAGCATCTCCCTTCAATCAGTTGTCCAGATGTAGCCAAATACTTCCTTACAGTATTTGGTGATTTTTATATACAATATTTATATACTATATGCCCTATACAGATGGAAGGGGCTTAATCATACCCATGAAGATGAAAGAATGTCCACTTACACATTTTAGGCATATGGAGAGCTTTGATACTAGAATAATGAAATGAGTTCCAGGCTTCTAATATTTATTCCTTAAGAGCTATCTTTTCTACATGCTGTGAAATTTTGTGGTTGGTGACATAAACTGCAACTCCAGGGAGTGATTTCACTTTAACCTGGGCCTGCAGCAACTCTAAATAGGACAAGGGAAATGGAACTGGGGAGAGAGCATCTCCCTTCAATCAGTTATCCAGATGTAGCCAAATACCTACTTAGATATTTGGCAACACAGGTAGACAGACACACAGAGACAGACAGACACAGACATGCACACATGCGCGCGTGCACACAAACACACACACACACACACACACACACATACTTATTAACATTATGCTCTATCAAGAGAAAAGAAAGGTATTTAATTATGCTGATATGGATAAACTAGTTTCCAATATAAACTTTAGGTGGACAGAGAGATGTAACGCTGGACTAATTACATGATTCCTAAGCTTCCAAAATTTATCATCTTCCACATATGCTGTGGTAGGTGTCGTTCACAGGAGCCTGCAAGTCCAAGCGAATGACTTTACACTTAACACGGGCCTGTACAAGTCTGAAAGGGGAAAGGAGGTGGTTTGGGGAGAGATTATCTTCCTCTAGATGTCTAGATGCTGCCAAACATCTCAACATAATATTTGGCAAAATGCATACATATAAAAATATTTTATATACATGAAGCCCCACCATGATGAATGGTAAGGGATTAAAAATGCTCATGATCATGAAAGAGCTTCTACTTACAGACTTTGGGCAGATGGGAAGATGAAGTCTTAATTAAATAATCTATGGTCTCTCAAAAATGTAAGTTTATCTCCTAATGGCTATTTTGTAATATGTAAATACTCATGGAAATGTCTCCTTTTAAGCTACTTTAAAAACATCAGTGATGATAAGATAAACTAATTAGTAATAAATACCTGATTTCATAGACTATTATATGTGACCCCGCTATTTTACAAGCTAAAAACAATGTACATTTTATAAATATTCTATTATCTCACTTTAATACTATCAACAACTATAGCATAGTCACTAACATATTCTGATTTTTTTCTTACTTTCTGCTAGGCTTCTCAGGAATTACTTTAGGCCCCAAGTCCACAGCACCTTGGGACTGTAGGGGACACTCAGTGGGATTCAAGATTTCTTAGGGGACACTCAGTGGGATTCAAGATTTCTTAGGGAAAGTAAGAGAGTGAATGCAAAAGAAATGAAAAATAAGTACTTGGAGGAGTAGAGCAGAGTCTTAGTACTTAAATTTACTTGCAATAAATCTAGGGACAGGATAAAGACAACTAAGAGAAATGGTCTTCTCTTTGGCAACATGATAACCAAAACCTACCCAAACAAACAAACAAACAAACAAGCAAATAAAACTGTATACATTTTATCCAGTGGTGTGCTAATGAAAGTTTAGTAACCAGCAACTTGAGGTAGGGGGAGAGGCCTGCTTTATAACATTTGCTAAGTTTCATGGTACAAATATTTCCACCACTGCCAATTTCAAACTACAAGTAGAAGTATGGAATTTGTGAGTTGGGAAGAGTTGTATAATAGCACACCATTATAAATTATTTCTGCTCTGTACACACAACAGATGTAAATAATCTCAACAAAGAACATAGTAAAATATATTTTGGGGAATTGCTTTTGTTTTTAATATAATTTATTTAATTTTTAAGTGCATGTCACTTCATTTTTAATAATGGCTGTGTGTAATAGCCAGTTTGCCAAATTCTGGAAAATTTAATAATTGGGTAGCCTGTATAAATTGGCTCCAACATACCACACCTAAATGAATAAGAGGGAAGGGAATTTAGTATGTGTAGTTAAAAACATATTAAAGGATTTTTAGGGTTCAAAAATGTTAACTTGTTCTGCTTATTAGTCCCCTCAAGATATAAATATCCTCAAGAAAATAAGCTGTTTTGAAGGATGTCAGGTATACAGATATGGGTACTTATAAGTATACAGTTAAATGCCCAATTTTAAAAAAGCTATATATTCTAAACAGTTCCATGGGCTTTACAAGCTAACTGAACAAATATATGAATTATGTTCCAATTACCTTGTTTTACTACTATGAATGACTCAATTACTAAACAAACTCTGGACTGCCTGAGTCAGAAAACTCTTTAGTTCCAAGTGTCACCAGCTCTGTCACCATTACCAAGACTCAGAAATTACAGAGACAAGAACAATGAAAGGAGAGGAGAGGGAAAGGAAGGAGAGATGCCTAAGGCAGTGTCAGAGCACCCCAATTACAACCTGGGGCACTGACAGTTATCAAAGACTTAGAGCTTGAGCCAAAGGCTACAGCTACATGTTTCCCTAATTCAGCATTGCACTATTACACAGCAAGATGAAAAGAGTACAGCATACCTCCATGCAACCATCTCAGTTATACTTTCATAGGCTTTAACCTTGAGATGACAAATCTCTGAATAAGTGACAATTTACATTTTTTCCTGATGTTTGCAAATATCTGGATAGATCATACCATGTGGACAAAAATTTGTATAATAAACTTCAGTATTCATGTTTCATACTATGATCTTGTTACACTAAAGATGAAGCAATAAATGCTGCCTAAAATTTCCCGGAAAATGCAATCATGTATATGAGACAATCTTGATTAAGGTACAATTATTGTTTTACTTAGGAATGTACTGTCTTAAAAGTCTTCCTCCTCTTACTAAAATTTAAAAATTTTCCACATATCTGGAAAATTTAAAAACAGGTTTTTAAAAGATTATCTACAGAGAATGTTAAAGATTAAACAGGTTGAATAATTAGTAAAGGTAGGTATGTTAATTCATCTTGCTAGCTGTGAGTCCAGCATGAAGCTATATTCATGGGTTAATGAATATTTTATACTTATTTGCTAATGCTCTGTTGAAGTATCATAATGCTGCCTTGTTTTTTTTTGAAGATAACACCATTGATCTTCAATCAGTGGGGCTAGTTCACTTAGTGATGCTTTTGAAACTAAGGGAGAATTTGTGACAAGTTGGTCACATTTTCTCACCCATTAAAACATTGGCAATGCTAACTTCTTTTGTAGTCAGCAGAACACTTCTGATATACTGAGCCTAACTCAAAGCTGGGCATGTAAACAGAGATAGGCCTCTATCATAATCACAGTTACAAACATATCTATATACAAGATTCCTTTCAGTGGTTAAAAGTTCATCTAAAAAAGCAAGACAACCCAACGAGAAAGTTGTTAAATCATTTTTGATTGTTGTCACCCACTAAAATCTGCATAAGTCTACTGGTATGGTGCCATGGGTGCCCACAGACAAATAAAATAATCATATATATTAAAAAATCCAAGATAAATAAGTAGTGCTAAAAAAGAATAATAGTTAATATTAGTTGTGTGGTTAACAGAATTAACAACCTTTGATAAAATGGTCCCGATGGAGAAGGAGGAGAGTTTTTGTTTTTGAATGGCTGCCATGGTGAAATTTTGCCTCTTCTTATAGATGTTTATCTTCGGTCTCCTTCGACTCGCTTTTTACGAACTAGGTGAGAGAGAAAGAAAAATAGGAAAGATTTAAAGAAACAAACTAAAGGACTATTCCTTAAGTTCCAGAAAAACAGTATTAATCACACAGAACAGCAATCCTACACATTTGAGGTTATAGTTATCTTAAACTGCATTATTTAATGATCTATGGCATTCAATGGAAATGACATAGAATCCAACGGCTTGTGGAATTTACACAGAAACAAGGCTAGCTGGGAACTTGAATGTTAGAATCTTCCCATTTCTTTTTTTTTTTTAAGATTTATTTTAATTTATTTATGCATACAAAAACTGGGGTGTAGGCCAGAGGTGCCAGGTGAGAAGTTTCATCAGACACAGAGTGGGGAACAGAACAGATGGATTTATTGAAACACATTGCTGAGGGGAGCAGCAGGTAAGACAGGAGAAGTCTGCTGCACCATGTGGGTCAGAACCCTGGCTGGGGATCAAACTCATGCTGCAGTGGCTGGCAATAGCTTGGTAGCACTGAGACTTTAACTCCTGCACCACTAGGGAGACCTAGAATCTTCCCATTTCTAAAGAGTAGGTCTAGAATAGATACACACAACAATGAACATCTAATATTTTCATGGTCACTTATTCCAGCACCTCTTCTCAATCATCCACTCAATCATCAATAGGCTTTAACTCCCAGGAAGACATATTCATAATCTACTAACTCTGATAATGGCTTGAAGATGAGGAGGAGCTGCTAACAGAAGTTTCAGTTTCTAAACTCATTGAAAGTAAGAACTCCTATGTATCAACCTCCAAAGAAGGCATGATTCAGATGGGGGAGGAAACTCAGAGATTAAAGTTACCTTAAACTGGTACTGAATATCAAAGAAGTAGTCCAGGTTTCTGTCCCCAGTTTCTGTACCTGTCTTTCCCTTTTTCCAGCTCTCCACCTGCAGGCTCTTCTGGTCCACAGAACGGGGCTATTCTAAGCTTCCTGGATTAGGAGAAAAGTTTCTCTGCCTGGTCCTACTCAGCCCACTCCTTTCTAGGCTAAAGAAAATTAAACAAAAGCTGTTGTCCATAGCTGTTGCTCTTGGGCTCACTATCACCTCTCCATTTACTTCAACCCTCACTTAGTTTTTCTTTGGTCTTCATGTTGCTCAGCTGTGAACCTCGTGCTTTTCTGAATACCTTCTGATGTTGACTTCACTCTCCCCCAAAGCCCTGTGTACTGGCATGTCCCTTTTGCCTCACCTTTTGTACCCCAAAGGCAAATACTGCCTTATGCCCAGCCTCTGAATGACACACACTGTACCTTACTTGGGTCTTAGAGTCTTAGCTAACTACTTCTGGGAGGGTAACTGGACACTAACCTTCACCTGCCCCTTTCAGTTCTAGCCTTTATTTTCCATCTTGCCCACTATGTGAATCCACCTTCTTTCTCCCATGGTCAACATTATACATGGTGGAAAAGCTTGCCTAGTTTGCCGGTCAAGGTCTGTCCCTGAACTTCAAATTGGAGTCTGGGGCCTGGCATTGGCTGACTGTGTGCCAGTGTTCTGTCTGTTGGAAGGCCCTTCATCAAGCTAGGCCTTGTCACTAGATGTCACTGGGATGTCATTAGACCAAGCCTTCCTAAGCTGTCCCATTCTTTTGTGCTGTAGTTAGCTAGCACATGTCCCACCTCATCCTAACAGAAGAAATGCCCCAGGCCCCCATGGTGGCGCTGCCCTGTGGAGCTGTTGGCAGAGTGCCCGGTGCGAGTCGATGCCCAGCCGGGGAGAATCCCACATGGTGCGGCAGACCTCTTCTGCCTCGCCCGCTGCTCCCCTCAGCAGTGTATTTCTGATCTGCCTGTTCTGCTCCCCACTCTGTCTCTGGTGAACCCTCTCGCCGCCCCACACCTCTGGCCTGTACCCCAGCTTGTACGTATAAATAAATAAATCTTAAAAAAAAAAAAAAAGAAAAAGAAATGCCCTGGATCTTCAATAATGAGTAGGCAGCAGGAAAAAATCAAAGAAGGTTAATAAAAAATTCAATTACTGGGCCTCCCTGGTGGCACAGCGGTTGAGTGTTGCGCTGTGGAGCCGTCGGCAGCGGTGACGCGAATTCGATGCCTGGCCGGGAGATTCCCACATGGCGCAGCAGACCTCTCCTGCCTCACCTGCTGCTCCCCTCAGCAGTGTGTTTCCATCGATCTGCCTATTCTGCTTCCCGCTCTCTCTGGTGAACCCTTTCACTGCCCCACGCCTCTGGCCTGTACCCCAGCTTGTATGCATAAATAAATAACTCTTAAAAAAAAGCTTTAAAAAAATTAGAAAAAAAATTCAATTACTGAATTTTTTACTCTGGGGTCCATATCCAAAAATAACTGAAAAGGCTACTTCTGAGTTTAACCTTCCTAAGAGCTGTATTAGTCTATTTCACATGTGAATCACCAAAGGATTTGACATAACCATATGCAAAGCCTAAGTCAAAAAGCACAGTCAGGAGTCAATCACAAGTGAACTGGGAATTTCCATGTCATTGTATCCATCTTCTGGTGCAGGTAACAACACAGGATGATTTCCTCCAAAAACAACACAGAGTGATTTCCCGCAAGAAGCATGTAAAGGAGACACAAATAAGCAAAGGAAATCAAGCAAGAAATCAAAGGCTATCTAGAAGAAAGAACAAACCGTTCTTGAGAGAATGTTACAAGGAAATATGCAGATTCCTATGGCCATGTAATAAAGTGCCTTTGACAAAGGACGGACAGCAAAGGCAGAGGAATGGTATCCGCGAGCTGTTCTATCTGAAGTGGAGAAATGAAAGGTCACCATGCTCTTCTAACAGCACAGATTACAGCTGCATTACCCAGGTCATTATTCTTGGTGATGGCAGCTGCCACCCTTGTTCGTGGTCCTTGCTTGGTAAACTGATATCCAAATTTGAGGATCCTTGAATTCTCCTCGAGCATCTGAGCAATTTCCATCTCTACGGCAGTTCCCAACTGCTGTCTCTGGTTGTGAATGTGAACACATACACAGGGAGACAAAAAGGCAGAGGAAATAGTTACTTGCCTAGCTAAGATGTGTGGTGACTTGGACAAAAGAGGAAGGCAACTGAAAGGCATAAAATCACTTGAGATATTTTCTCCCTTATAGTCATTTTCAGATTAGCTCCCTGATCTAAAGTAAAACTCAACAGACAAGTGGCCAAATCTGCTAGCATGCTACAACTGAAGAGATCAGACAAGTTATTTATGATGAAAAGGATGATTCTATATGTTAAATAAAAACTAATATTTGCTGTTCCAACTTGCTTCAATATTTCTGATTTAAACAATAGGTGCTTTTTAACAGTGACTCTCTTGCAGCAAACAATACAATTACTGATTTTTTTATTTTGGGGTCCATATCCAAAAATAATTAAAGATAATCCATTGAATGGGCCTTTTTCTCTCAGCAGTCTCTCTAGGAGATCTCTAAGAAGTTCAATTGCGGTTTGAACCATGATCAGGAAAACTCTAAGACACTGAAGGGACTGGTGAGCTACAGAAAAATCACCAAGGTTTTAAATTTGTGGTTTGTTTTTTATTTTAATTGAGACATTTTTAAAAAATAGACTTAAAATGGGGGCATGCAAACATAGGAATTTAAAATTAAATTTAAGGAAGGACCCCCCCTGGTAGTTCAGGGATTAAAGTTCCAATGCTGTCATGTCAGCCACTATGGCATGAGTTTGATCCCTGGCCAGGGAGTTAACCCACATGACACAGCAGACATCTCCAGTCTTGCCAGGTGCCCCCTTCAGCAGTGCATTTCGGTAAATTCACCTGTTGTGCTCCCCACTCTGTCTCTGGTGCATCCTCTCACCCCCCTGCACCTCTAGCCTACACTCCAGTTCTTGTATGCATAAATAAATAAAAATAAATCTTTAAAAAAACTATTTCAGGAATAGTATACTTTTCAAAGAAGAGTCACGAAAACAAAAGTACAGGCTAGATAAGAAAAACTAAAAAACTGTATAAAGTTCCCCTCCCCCAGTATTTTCATTCCCCCAAGAGAAAGTATGGCTGGAGTATGTCATCTTTTAAATTATTTATATTTTCTATGTATTCATTTATCTATGTAATTGCATACATATTACATATAACCTTTTCTCATGTAAATTATGCTAGTATATTTTTCTAAGACATGTCTTTGTTTTTTATTTAACAGTAAGAACATGTTTACCTCCACCTTATAAATGGCTGTATAGCATTCCACTGAAGTGATGAGTCATAATTTATTTATCGAGGCACTCCTCACCGACTGCCACCGATTCTACCATGCCAAACACTTCGGTGAACTTCCCTTGCCCACAGTGTATGTGTTGGCATTTCTGCAAGTATGCCTATAGGGTAAATTATAACTGAGTCAAAGAGTAAACATGTCTCAAATTTCGATATATTACTGACTTACCTTCAAAAGCTATGACAATTTATACTCCTACTGACTGCTCCAGAACTACTGTTTTCCTTAGCCAACTATCAAGGCATATTATCAATCTACTTCATTTTTGTCAATCCAACAGGTCAACTTTATATTTCACTTGTAGTTTTAATGATTTTAATTTACCTTTCTCAAATTATAAATAAAAAAATAATTTTATTATGCATTTGTATTTCTTTTTTCAAATTACCATTCTCTGTCATTTGCCCATTTTTCTACCAGCTTTGGTGCCTAGTTTTTTTTCTTAATTTGTAAGTTTCTCTTTTTTAAAAAAAAAAGATTTATTTATTTATGCATACAAGAACTGGGGTATATGCCAGAGATGCGAGGGGTGTGAGGATTCACCAGAGACATAGTGGGGAGCAGAACAGGCAGATCTACTGAAATACACTGCTGAGGGGAGCAGGGGGCGAGGCAGGAGAGGTCTGCTGGGCCATGTGGGAAGCTCCCTGGCCGGGGATTGAACTCCTGCTGCAGTGGCTGTGGATAGCTTCACAGTGCTGAGATTTAACCCCTTGCACCAGCAGGGAAGCCCCCAAGAGGTATTCTTAACAGGCCCTTCCACCACCCCACAGGAGAATGCTCATAGAACAAGTGTCCTTGTTCTTCCCTCTTTCTGGTCCATTTCAGGGCCCTTTCTTTCTTCTACCCAGTGTCTAGATCCTTTAGATTCACTGAATTCCAGGCAGACACTCTGCAGCCAACGGGGCAGAGCACAGCATCATGCTGAGAACTTTTGTTGGCAGGAGCCAGTAAAGGGAGCAGAGTGACTCTGAAGGCGCTAGAGGCTGATTCTGGGAAAAGAAGTCTAAAGGGCACAGGAAGTGGTGGTTCCAGAGAAAAACAGCTTGCTTTGGCTATTCATGGGAACCAGAGAAATGTTGTGACAGAGCTGCTGTGATCATACTGTGTGTGACCTGCTCTAAGTCACACCATCTTTTGGAATTCTCAGGCCTTTTGAATAGGCTCCATGACTAGCACCAGATTGCAAGAGCCCTGGTCTGCTCTTTCACTTCTGGCAACCTCCAGTCAAGACTAGGAGTCTGTCTCTGGGCAGAGCCACTCTGCCTTCTCCCTGTAGCCATGGTACCTGTGAGAAGCAAGGGCAAGGTTGGGACAGAATTAGGTGGCGATTCCTGCTAAGAGGCAACAGATGATGATGGTGGAACAAAGTAGTTGTGGATACCTCTGGCCCCACCTCCTTGCTTTCTCCTCTGGTGTCTAGCCTTGGGCTGGGGACAGCTGCTTCTTAATGGCTCAGGCTATTCCACTGTGCATTGTTTAATTATTGACAGGCTCTTCCACATACCTTCCACAGAAGCTATTAGAATTTACAGGAAATATCAAATCAAGTCGCAGAACTTTGTCTTTTCACTCGCTGCAATATAATACCACTTTCACAGGGCTCTGTGAATGAGCTCACCTGGTTGTCAATCTTGATCTCTGTCAAGGTGTCATTTTCTCTCAGTGCCTCTACTAGGGCAAGGATCCCAGTTCCAGTGATGAAATTGGATTCTACATTTAGACTTTTCAAGGTCTTGTTCACTTTCAACATATCTGCAAAAGCCTTATTATGCAAAAAGAATTTACCACTAGAGTTATGCTTAATTCCCCAATTGAGTATTTTTTACAGTACTTAAAACTTCAGTTATATCATACTTTCACCTCCAAGTAACAAAGAAATAATTTAAAATTGCAATTAAAAAAAAATTTAGTTCGGCAGCCCAGACATAACTTTCAATACCTGTAAGACTAAAACAAACAAATAAGATACTGGCATAGGATTACTGTAAGGACATTTTTATGAAATCACTACCATTTGTTATCATTGTCATGTTTTTTTTGAGGGGGGGAAGGCACTTAAACATTAGGAAAAATGAAGGACAAACATAATTTCAGAACTATTTTATTTTGTCCTTTTACAACAAATGAATTACAAAAAACTTCACTGTTGCAAGTATTCAAGCACTGTTGATTTGATCATTTTATTTCAGGTTATCTGTAAATCAGGATTCCACAAAGATAACTTTTGGAGCAAAATTACCACTCAGAGTAGCAATTCCAAAGGAGAGCTCCCAGTTAACAGTAGACAGCACATGTGTCTCTCAGCCTGTTTCCTGTACTCCCAAAGTTTCTTACTGTCATGAAGAAATAATTTTTATTTATTTTTTATTTTTTAAAAGATTTTATTTATTTATTTTTTTTTTGCATAGAACTGGGGTGTAGGTCAGAGGTGTGGGGGGTGAGAGGATTCACCAGAGACAGAGTGGGGAGCAGAACAGGCAGATTGACTGAAATACACTGCTGAGGGGAGCAGCGGGCAAGACAGGGGAGGTCTGCAGCGCCATGTGGGTCAGCTCTGTGACCAGGAATCAAACTCAGGCCCTCATCGTGGCCCATCACAGTGGTAGCACTGAATCTTAAGCTCTAGGGCACCGGAGAGGCCCTCAGAAATAATTATTAAATCACTGGAGCTCTGCCAGTACAAGAAAACAAACAAAAAAGAGGGCCATTATCTTGAAGAACTGCTAAAACACAGAAAATAGATTGGTGGAGAACTTAGCTCAAAGGAAGCTGATACCTGAGATGCCAGAGGTAAGTCCCAGTTGGGGCATTTCATTAAAGAATGTTCACTAGGAACAGATGGGACAAAGGAGGCAGATGTGGAGCACACCAGCCCTCTGGGAAGTTCCCAGAAAAAGAAAAACAGCAGGGAACCTATCAGTGAGAAATCTCCCACAAAAGCCTCTGGTGAGAGTGCAGGACCCCAGAGAGCAGCACCTCCAGAACTTCCACAGACACAGTGCAGGAGAAAAAGGAGAGAGGCAGCTATGTCCAGGAAAGAAATAACAATTGATGCTGGAACAATGAGGGGGTTAAGGGAACCAAGTTCCCTCTAGTAACCCTCCCTGTCAAAAATCTGAGTATAACTTTTGACACCCCACAAAACTTAACAGTAATCCTTTGTTATCTCCAGGGGATTGGTTTCAGAATCTCCACCCCCATACCAAAATTCAGATGCTCAGTCCCTTTCAATTGGTGGGTTCTGCATTCATGGATTCAACAACTGACATTCATGGTTGGTTGAATCTGTGACTGCGGAAACTCCAGCTAGGAAAAAAAAAAAATCTACATATAAGTGAACCCAAAGATGCAGGCAGTTCAAATCCATGTTGTTCAAGGGTCCACTGAAATGGATCCCTCAAAGGGTGAAACCCTTTCAACTGTAGCAGTTGCAGGGGATTCCCAGGATGTCTGCCAGCTCTTCTAACACACACTACAGAGAAGAATGTTCGTAAATTCACCTGTCTGCCTACAAGTACTCATTCATTGCTTTATTCATTTGTTCATTCAGGAAAGACTATCAGGCTCTTATCAAGTACCAGCAGTACATAAAGCAAAAATCTTTGACATAGGGAGCTTATATTTGAGCATGGGGCAGAGTCAATAATAAAATATATAGCCTGTTAGATGCTGACAAATGGAGAAATATAAAGAACTCCCTGTTAAGGAAGGTTGGTAAACAGATCTACACAACTGCAGAGGAAATGATCTTGGTTTGCACAAACCAACTTCATTCTCTATGAAATATGAAGGTGCAGAAATAGGAAGGGGCAGTCAATGATTGCCAGGAAATCATGGGAAATCCAACATCGTGAAACAGAAAAGCCAAGTTGGGCCTCGCTGGTGGTGCAACGGGTTAAGTCTTAGCACTGTGAAGCCATCCCCAGCCAGGGAGATTCCCACATGGTGCAGCAGACCTCTCCTGCCTTGCCCGCTGCTCCCCTCAGCAGTGTATTTCAGTCAATCTGCCTGTTCTGCTCCCCACTCTGTCTCTGGTGAATCCTCTCACCCCCCACACCTCTGGCCTACACCCCAGTTCTTGTATGCATAAATAAATAAATCTTAAAAAAACAAAGAAAGAAAAGCCAAGTTGACCAAACAGAAAAACATGGCATGGAGATGACAGACTATTCAGGGAACAGAAACATCAAAATTCTAATTACTATTCTCCTTTCCCCCACCCCTCAGAGGAAAAAGGAAAAGAAAAGCCATTATATGTATAAAATAAACTCTGGCTATTATGAAAAAGAAAGAAAAATAGCAAGAAAACATTTTAACAATTTTAAATATTAATTAAGACTGGGAAAAAAAGACATCCAGAGTTACGAAAGGCACGGCTGAAGACCAAGCTGGTAAAGTAGACGATAAAGCTGAGGATATTACCAAGAAAGCAGAACAAAAAGCAGAGAGAAAATAGGAGAGAAATGTTCAAGAGATATGGAGGAATGATACAGAAGTTCAACATTCATCTGGAGGGAGTTTCAGAAGGACTGGGGAAAAAAAAGACAAAAAAGGGAAGAAATTATAAAATCATAGGGAAAGTTTTCCTAGAGTTGAAGAAAGCTATGAACCTTTATCTGAAAGAACCCATTGGATGTTAAGCAGAATGAATAAAAAAGACTCAAAAGTAGGCACATGTAAGTGAAATTTCCAAACTCCAAGGGAAATGAGAATCTTTTCTCTAGGAAGAAAAAAAAAGTTATTTACAAAGGAACAAATCAAATCAGCCAGCACCAGTTACTAGATTATAATCAGAACATATGTATGTATGTATATATACATCCAGTGTCTATATAGTCAAATAATTGTAAATGCTGGGTGATAAGTTTCAGCTTGTTCTAATCATTCTATATAAAAACAAAATATAATGACATAAAATTTACAAAACTCAAACATGTTAAAATAATGGTATTACTATAATAATTGGAGGTAGAAGAGTAAGGATGGCTGGAAAACAGAGTGAGAATAGAGCTGTCCTCATCTTTTCTAACAGAGAATTAAAACTATCTAAGATGATGTATCAAAAATAAAAATGCATGTACATGAGTAGTTTTTGGCCCTGGCTGCATATTAGAATGACCTCAATGCTTAAAAAAATATAGTAATGCTTGGGTCCCACCCCAGATGAATTCAATCAGAATCTTAGTCTGTGACTGGGACAGCTGCATTTTTTAAAAGTTCTCTAAGTGACTAATGTTCAGCCAAGATTGACAACCACTTAATTAAAGCATAAGGACAACAAGTAGAAGAATGAAGAAACAAACAACTAAACGCAACTGCTCTGGGGACGAGAACAAGGAAATTTTAAACTGTTTATTTTTTATGGCAGGAAAAAAAAGGAAGAAGGAATCCAACTGGGGACAAGAAAAGGGTTTCTTAACCGCTGCACTACTAACATTCAAAACCAGAGAATTCTCTGTTTTGGGAGGTTGTTGTCTCCATTGTAGGCTGGTCAGCCGCATCCCTTGCTTCTGAGACCCACTAAATGCCAACAGCACCCCTCCCTCCCTAGTTATGACAACCAAAAAATACCTCTAGTCGCTGCCAAATGTTCCCTGGAGGGCAAAATGGTCTGGAGTTGAGAACCTGGGTTGGACTAGAAGAACAATCCTGTATTTTTGTCAAGTAGATGGCTGAACTACAAAGACAGCTCAAGGATTTGGGCTGGTATTATAGTATACCACATAAATTAAAGTGCATTTATTCAGTGCTAAGCCTTTAATTAGGATTAAATGTATATATTTTAATTAGCTCTCCAGAAGGGAATGCATCAGGTCTTTCCTTATCGATGCTTAAGCTGCGGGATCTACTTTCATTATTAGAACAACAAAATGTCAGAGCAATTAGGCCTTTATAAAAAAGTTGCAGGACCTTCTGGCAAGTAGCCAGGATCTTGGTAATTTCTTTTAAGCTTGAGAAAACACTTTTCTTACACTGAACAAAACAGGGAAGATTTAGCCAAACATAAGGCTGGGCTGTAGGCCCAGTTCATTTTAGTTCAGCAAATATTTGAGCATCTATTACATATGCTGGGGATAACAGTGGTAAAACAAAGATCAAATTTCTTAAATTTTATATAAGTAATCAGAGCAGAAATACATTTTTCAAGAGAAGGTTTTGTTTTCTACACTTGACAGTATCGTGTGGAAATGCAGTTTCCTGCAATGTCCAAACAGTAGCCACAAACTCCTTGTTAGTGAGTCTTGAAAAATGCTTAGTCTCAAGTGAGACGTGCTGTAAATGTAAAAAAAAACACACCCTGGATTCCAAAGAGCAGTATGAAAAAAATAAGGTAAAACATCACATCACATTCTCAAATTACATTTTGAAATGATAATGTTTTGGATTATTGGTTTAAATAAAATGTATCATTAAAATTAATTTTAACTTTCAGTTTTTTTTATGTGACTACCAGAAAACTTCAAAGTCACATATGCGGTTTATATTTGTGACTCATTTTATTTCTATTGGACAGTGCTGTCCTAAATTTGACTTTTATGTGGCACCATTGTTAAAAATTACATCATTTTCTTTTACATTTTTGGGGATTTTCTCTACATTGCCACTCAGTGGGGGTAAGTTTCTGCTGTTGAGGTGGTTAGATGGAAGCAGCTGGGGCACGGGGAACTGAACTTAATTACAGGTCACTTAAACTCATTCCTGGTTTAGTCATATACTGTGTAATCCTAGCTGTTACTTAACCTCTCTGAGCCTCAGTTCACCCATCTGTAAAGTGGGGATAATGCCATCTTACGTACACACAACTTGTTTGCATTCACAATCATCCTACAGGTGACTCACTGAATCTGTTTTTGAACCATAAATAGAAAATCTCTTGAAACTCTTTGCTTTCATGTTGCTTTTTAATTCTCAACAGTGAGTTATTCAACCATAATCATAGTCTCAATTGCCTGTGGAGTAAATCAACCAACTTTCAACCTATAGATAGGTTCTTTTCTGGCTGCCTCACAGCTGGAGTACCAACTGGGGGCAACCAGGTGAGGGCTGGACCACATGAAGCCATCTAGACATAAGGCTGAAAGATGCTTTTCTTTTTGCACCCTTAAGGACAGCAATTATTCCTTACAATTGTATGGTGTGCTTCTCACACCATATGTATTCAACACATAGTTGCTGCTTTAAAAACAGTATCAAAGAGCTTATATTTGGAGTTTATTTAGTCCACTTAGCAAGTTATCCAGTTGACCAAATGTAGAAGTTAGATTATTTACTAGTAGAATTCACAATGGATTATAAACTTTTCCCACCCCTGCCATTTTTCTGTAAACGAAATATTTAATATATTAAATAAGAGTGATAAGTCATTTCTTTACTCATCCTTTGGTCATCCACATATAAAATGTATTGTGAATGTTTGCTATGTTGAAAACAAATCTACTGAAGCAAAGAGATTTTATAAAAATCATGTACAGACCAGAACCTTTAAATTACTAATTTCACTTTACCAATGATCTAGTTATGCTCTTTTTCTATTTTAACGATAGGCTTCAAATCCAAAACTGCCCTCAACCTACAAATTTAGCGATGTAATAATTACTGGTGAAAACATCAATTTTGTAGCTTAGTTCCTCTTTTACATGACTGCTTATTTCAAGTTTGCTGTGGTGTGGTCATCATGGAAATATTCTTTGTTGCTACAGGGCTGGAAGGTATGTTCTTTCATTCACTTAAGTATTTTCCAAACATCTTTTCGGTGCCAGCAACATGGGTAAGTAGTCATTACTTTCATGTTATCTGTTTTTAATGCTATTTTAGATCTTCCAAAAGACATGTTACTTTAAATCACATCAAGTCAAGAACATGTCTAGTCTTCTAGCTTGATTCAAGAGCAGAGTATTAGATGCTATAGAATCTCAGGCTGGTGCTCAGTCTCCTAATAACTGACATATTTTAGCAAATGCCTGACAGTGAGGCATTGTTATGTAAATATATCACAGCTCCATGGTTAAACATCCTGGTTGTGGAACCAGAAAGACCGGTGGTAAATCCTGGCTCTGCCACTAACTGGCCGTGTTACTTTAGAAAAGTTAACCTTCGTTAACTGAGGTAAATAATTTGATATTGAGGTTGCTAATTTGATAAGGTGGGAACTAATAATAGCATATACTCCATAGTATTGTAGTGAGGATTAGATGAGGTGATGCTTGTAAAGCACAGAGATCAGTGTTGGCATTTACTAATTGCTCAAGAAATGTTAGCTATTAATAGGAGGAACAACCCTGATGACTGCAAAGGTAGTCATTTACTTGGGTCAAGAGGCTTCCTTATTTAGCTAAATTATCTAAAATACATACAAGGAACAGGACTTTTCTTTGGTTATTTTTTTTGTCTTATACTGGTATTAAATAAAAATGAGTTAATTTTAAAGATCTAATGGGCTTTATTAGATGATTTGTGAATTGGGCTGCATGCCAACTAGCAAATAAGAGAGTTCCCTAAAACAATACAAAATGAAAGGCTTTTATAGGCAGGAAGAAAGCAAGATAAAGGAAAAGGGAATTCTCTCTGGCTTAGGTAACATACCTATGGGAATGAGAAAAAGATCACGTGGCAGATTATCTTTTTCCTTTGGGTAGTGGAAAAAGTTACCTCAGTGGTACTGACCAGAAAATTCCATACTGACCAGTAAGACTAGATTCCTTAGCTCCAGTTTTTTTTTTAAAGGTTTATTTATTTATGCATATAAGAGCTGGGGTGTAGGCCAGAGGTATAGGGGTGGGGTGGGGTGAGAGGATTCACCAGAGACAGAGTGGGGAACAGAACAGGCAGATCTACTGAAATACACTACTGAGGGGAACATTGGGCGAGACAGGAGAGGTCTGCTGTGCCATGTGGGATGCTCCCTGGCCAGGGATTGTGCTACAGTGGCTGAGGCTTGCTTCATAGTGCTGACACTTAACCTCTTCCGCCACCAGGGAGGTCTAACTGCAGTTAAGTGAGATATTTGGTGTTCTTAGCGCAAGAGCCTCCACTGCCATTTTCCTTTAACACTGGTTAACAGTGTCAAATAAAAAATGTTTCCAAAAAATGTTTCAAGATTTAGTTGTTTAAGTGTTTTTGAAACATATTAATCCATTTCAAAGATTTAGATGAAATATTTTATATGTTCTGAATTCCTATAGGATTTGGGGGTTTTACACTACCTATTGACCAGAGTATGACTGTACATGGAAAAGTTTCATAAAATTTATATAAACACAGGATGGAATTTAAATATTTATTTAGCTAAATGCCTCCTAATCTAATCCTGTTTCTTTCTCCTAAATGTATAATGCTAACAAAATCAGTTAATTCAAAGTGCCTGAGAATTGGGTTCTGTTTTATTGTCTTATAATAGCTAATTTTGCTTATTAACTGTGTAGAAAATAAATTTACCAGATCCAAAAAATGTTTGTTGATAAAAGGAATTATAAATAGTTTCTAAAGAATGAAATATTTTCTATTATAAGAATTTTACTCACAATTGCCACAGGGTCATTGCTGCGGGTTGCTGCCAGACTGAACTTCTTCACATGAGTGTTGGTCTCCAGAGCCTTTGCAAATTCCTTCAGGGTTGGAATTGGAATATTCTATGGTGAGGAAGCACAGAGTTGATGATCCATTTTGAAGCAACCTACCCCAAACTTTTTGGAATACTTTATATATTCAGATGGCAAAATTGCATGGTGCCCTCTAAAAGACATTAAACACCCAGTCTCCAGCAACCAAGTTATCCTGAGCCAATAGCACCACTTAGTGTCCAATCCATGAATATAAAACAATGTGACATTCTGATAGTTCTGTTTACCCTAACAAGAAATTATGCATATGCCACATTTCCCTATTTTTCTCTCCTGTTCTCCATATTCTAGCAAGACTTATTATCCTTTTACTATACCATGATCTTTTCTCCCCTTCATAGCTTTAGATACATTTTTCCCATTATCTAGAATTCCTTCTGTTCTTTTCTTCGATGAATTCCTATTCATCTTTTTTTAAGACCCAGACATAGTATCACTCTGCCTTTATTACTGGTTTTTCCCTAGGCAAGCTGAAATTTCCCTTAACTGCAATTCCATAACATTCAGGGGCTTATCACATCATGTTGTCATTATTTGTTTAGTGTTTTCTCTAATATAAGTTCTTCAGAATAAAGACCAAATGAGTCTTACTTTCTCTCTTGCATGCCTTCGCACAGTACTGGGCAGGTACTGGGTACTGGGGTGTATTGGGGAGGCAGACAGTATGAGGCACAGCTAGAGGCTGACTGGATGCACTAGAGACTAGCTGTGACCCTGGGGACCTTAACCTCTTGAAAGCTCACTAAGGAGTAAACGAGATAATGAATTTCAAGGATTTAGCAAAGGATATGGAACACAGTGAGATTCATGAACAAAACAGATATTAAGCAATGCCCCCCACCACCACACCTTCTCCCTTTGAAAGCAGTATGACCCATTGTCAAGTAGGGGTGTGACTTGTGTGACTTCAGAGAATAGAACATGAAAGGCGTAGTGGCTTCCTGATGACTCGCTCCTTTTTGTCTGGATCACTTACTCTGGGGAAACCAGCTGTCCTGAGATGAGGGCACTCGGGCAGCCCTATGGAGAGGTTCGCGTGGTAAGATACTCAGGTTTCCTGTCAAAAGCCACATGAAGGCACATCTTGGCAGTGAATCCTCCTGCCCCAGTCAAGCCTTCAGAAGACTGCAGCCTGACTGCTAGCTTCACTACAGCCTTATTTGAGAAAGAGAGCTACAACTAACCAGCTAAGTCACCTCTCAATTCCTGCCACTCAGAAATTATGTAAAATAATAAATGTTGTTTTAAGCCTCTAAGTTTTGGAGCAATTTGTTATTTAGTAATAGATAACTATTATGTCTAACATAATACTCTGATTCTTTTAAAATACTTCTAGAAATCATTTTTTCAAATCTTATTCTTTTAAATAGGATATCTTGCCTCAAAACCAGTCTCAAAGGCTTCTCAATCATTGACACAAAGGATTGCAGGCAGGTGTGAAAGCATTAAATTCTGGGGGTTTTTTTGCATAGAAGAAATGGGGTGTAGGCCAGAGGTGGGGTGGGGGGTGAGAGGATTTACCAGAGACAGAGTGGGGAGCAGAGCAGGCAGATCTATCGAAATACACTGCTGAGGGGAGCAGCAGGTGAGACAGGAGAGGTCTGCCGCTCCATGTGGGTCAGCTCCCTGGCTGGGGATCCAACTGAGGTCACTGCCGCAGTGGGCTGTGGTGGTGATAGCACTGAGGCTTAACCCCTAGTCCACCAGGGAGGTCCCATTAACTTTTTTGACCTAATAAATCAAGATAGATCAAGTAACTGACAACAATCATAATGAAATACCTTAATGTTGTTGAGGTTGACTTCTTGCAGGCTGGGATCATTGGCTTTCATCTGCTGCAGACTTACTTCCACATTTGTGGGATTGGGTGGTTCCTCAAATATTGGCTTGACTTTTTCACCTTTGACCACATCTAAGACATAAGTTCAAATTTGGAAAGAAATTGTAAGCATTCTCCTGTCAGAATTGGAGAGGTCTTTCCCGCAAATAATCTTTCTTTTATATGCTGATACTAATAATACTCTAATATCAGTAAAAATTTATCCTCAACTACGCAAGCATGGGTACTGTATGATTCTGAGTCACAAAGGTTGATGGTTCTGAGTTGCAATGACAAGTCTCAGTGGCTGACACTGAATGGAGTCAAAAGCACAGGAGTCCCTAGAGCAAACTCCTTCCCCAAAAAGAACATTCATGGGCAGCGACTGCTATTCCAGAAGGACCCCTCTAACTAAATAGCTATAATAACTAAACCATAGAATCTGAGACACAAAAATGAAATGAGTCTCTTCATTTCCCAGCCCTTAATATTCCTCTAGTCGCTTGACCATAATCCACATTTTTCTGATTCCACTTTGGGGCCTTAGTTTTGAGGAAGGCATGGGATGAGAAAGAAGTGGAAAAGAAGAATGTCAGAATTCTCAAAAGCAGTTAACAGAAAATGTTTTTTTTTATGTGTGTATGTATATCTATGTCCAAAGTATAAAATATAAAGAACTCTTAAAAATCAACAACAACCTGATTAAAAAATGGATCAAACACCTTTAACAGACATCTCACCAAAGAAGATATATGGCATGTATGTATGTATAAAAGCACAGAAGATAGATGGCAAATAAGCATATGAAAAGGTGCTCCAGACCATACAGCATGAGGGAAATGCAAATGAAAACAATGTGATACCACTATATACCTATTAGAATGACCAAAATCTGGAACGCTGAAAAAAAAATACCGGTGAGAATGTGGAGCAACAGAAATTCGCAATCTTTGCTAGTGGGACTGCAAAATGGTATGGGCAGCTTGAAAGAATTTGTGGTTTCTTATAAATCTAAACATACTCGTACCATAACTTTCAGCAATCATGCTCCTTGATATTTAACCAAAGGAGCTGAGAACATATGCCCTCACAGATACCTTCACATGAATGCTTATAGCAGCTTTATTCATAATTTACCAAATTTGGAAGAAACCAAGATGTTCTGCAGTAGGTGAATTGATAAATAAACCATGAAGCATCCTTATAATGAAATATTATTCAGTGCTAAAGAGAAATGAGCTATCAAGCCATGAAAAGACGTGGAGGAGAAACCTTATATGCATATTACTAAGTGAAAGAAGGCAGTCTGAGAAAGTTACATGCTGTATGATTCCAATTGTATGATATTCTGGAAAAGACAAAACTATGGAGACAGTGAAAAATCAGTGGTTGCCAGGGGTTAGAAGAGAATGGGGTATGAAAAGGCAGAACATAGGAATTTTAGGGCAGTGAACTCTGCATGATACTGTAATGGTGGATACATGTTATTAGACATTTGTTCAGATCCAGAGGATAGACAACCCTCAAGTGTAGCCTAATGCAAACTATGGACCTAGGGTGATAATGAAGTGTCCTTGTAGGTTCAGCATCTGTAATATATTTCCCTCTGCTGCAGGATATTGACAAATGGGGAAGCTAGGCATGTGGAGGGGCAGGGGATATATAGGAACTCTCTGTCTTCCTCTTAACTTTGCTGTGAACCTAAATATTCTCTAAGAAAATTAAGTTTTTTAAGAAGTGAATGATATGCGTGTATGTATAAAAGCACAGAAGATTTACACCAGACTTTAGTAGCAAACACATACCAGAATGTTCCCGTTTGCTACTGAAGTTAAAATTGATGCATATTTTTCACTGGTATGCATAAGAAACCAGAAAGAAAATAAGAGGAATATTGTTAATGGAGTAAATTATGCTATTTAATTATAATTATAGTTAAAAAATATGCTGCTGAGAAGAGAAAGCAACTTCCAACTATCCATCAAAGATAATAAGATACAATTAATCTAAGAGAAGCTCTGATGTTTTGTATTTTCACAGCACCTGTATCATATTGTATTTAAATTACCTGATGACTGGCCATTTCCTGTCACAGACAGATAAGTTCTATTGGGCAGAGACCATCTTTTACCTTTGTACTTAAGTTCAGAACATTCCTAACACACAGTAGGTATTTGGCAGCTGACAGATGAATGAGTAAGTGATGTCTCACTGATGAACTGTACAATTCTCCAGAAAATGTTGACATAGAAGATAGTCTGGAACTTTCTGGTAAATATGCCACTGTGTTTTCTGGGGGAAGTGGGTGTTCAACATCAAATAAGCATCCATTATTGATATGAAAAAGATATTCGAATAGAGAAGAGAACTTATCTAAGACACTAAAGCGGATCAAAACATTGTTAGGAACATAAAACTGCTCCAGGCTATGCTGGCCATGTAACTTTTTATGAGAGGTTTTATCTTTTGACTGAATAGACCTACTAAGAGCATTTTCTGGGCAAAATGCACTGATTGGTACGCATCCAGACAGGGCTGCCATTATCAGTTATTCTATTCTGGTTTGCTTGCTCAGAGTTCAATGGTCCTTGGTGAACTAAGAAAATCCAGCCTCCAAGCCTGAAAGACAGAAGTCTGGACTCACCAGAAGGCCCAGTCAACAACCCTCTCTCCTACCAGTAATACCTGGAGGCTCTCAAGTTTCATAAAACCACAGATTTTATAACAACTTACTTCTTACAGGTCCTTTGCCACCTTTTGCACTAGGCATTTCCTCATCAAACTTTGGATTATTGAGCAAATTGTGTACTCCAAGAACAGCTAAAAACAAAGATAATCAATAAATAAACAGTAAGTTTGGAGAAGCATGTAAGGTTGTCCATCTTGGTAATTTGCCCTTAAAAAACAATTCTTTATATCACGAGCAAGTGCCCAGATACTCCGTTCCTTGAACAGTGCCAGACACTTGTATAGTGCTAAATAAGCTTACTTAAAAAACCCTTCTTCTGTGGGACCTCCCTGGTAGTGCAAGGGGTTAAGTCTATCTCCAGCCACTGCAGCATGAGTTCCATTCCCAGCCAGGGAGCTGACCCAGTAGAGCAAACCTCTACTGTCTTGCCCGCTGCTCCCCTCAGCAGTGTATTTCAGTCCATCCTCCTGTTCTCTGTTTCTGGTGAATCATTTCACACACACACACCCCTCCCCACCTGCACCTCTAGCCTACTCCTGTTACGCATAAATAAAGAAAATAAACCTTTTTTTAAAAAGAAAAAAAAAACCTTCTGAGACCACTAGTAATGTTCTATATTGCACATGTGGAAGCATTCAGGATGTAGGGACAACAGTCTAATTATGTCCTCAAATTACTAAAACTTGCTTAGATTTCCTGTTTATGTAGACTTACTCTTTTCAGTTTTTTCATCTCTAAAACATGAAGGGGGTTTTGACTCTAAAGATACTTCAGTATCTGGGCCTCCCTGGTGGGCGCAGTGGGTTAAGCACAGTAATATGAAACTGTCTAGAGCCACTGCAGCATGAGTTCCATACCCGGCCAGGGAGCTAACCCACATGGTGCGGCAGACCTCTCCTGTCTCACCTGCTGCTCCCCTCAGCAGTGTATTTCAGTAGATCTGCCTGTTCTGCTCCCCACTCTGTCTCTGGTCAATCCTCTCACCCCCCAAACCTCTGGCCTACTCCCCAGCTTGTATGCATAAATAAATAAATATTAAAAAAAAAAGATACTTTAAGATACTTTAAGAACTTTTGGGCCTCCCTGGTGGCACAATGTGTTAAGCGCAGCGCTATGAAGCTATCCAGAGCCACTGCAGCACTAGTTTGATCCCCCAACGAGGGAGATTCCCACATGGCACAGCAGACCTCTCCTGTCTCGCCTGTTGCTCCCCTCAGCAGTGTACTTCAGTCAATTTGCCTATTCTGCTCTCCACTCTGTCTCTGGTGAATACTCTCACCACCCCACACCTCTGGTCTATACCCCAGCTTGTATGCATAAATAAATACATCTTTTTGAAAAAAGGATCTAACTTTGTTTTTGCATGAAGCTTCTTAAATTTTATTTATTTTTTTAACTTATTTTTTTTATTTGTGTCTTTTACATTATTGTATATTCCCCATAGGTTTCCCACCACCAATTCACCTGTGAACCATCACCACAGTCCCCTGTGCTCCCCTCTCCCCCATTCTGAGCCCCAATCCTCCCCCCTCTCTCACTGGTTGACACTCTAGTATTTGGTTCCCCTGTATTCCTGTTATAAGTGAGACCATTCGATATTTTTCTTTTTCCTTTTGGCTTATTTCGCTGAGCATGATCCCTTCTAGTTCCATCCATGTTGCTGCAAATTGCATGTGTTTATCTTTTTTGAATGCTGAATAGTATTCCATTGTGTACCACATCTTCTTGATTCAGTCATCTATTTTTGGGCATCTGGGTTGTTTCCATATCTTCGCTATTGTAACTTTTTATAGATTATAGATTTCATAGATTATAACATATATTTTCCCAGAGGCAAATAACAGCAAGAGCTAGGATCTCTTTCACTGTAAGCCTCTTCTCTCAGAACCAAAAGGAATAGTCCTTACCCATTTAGAGTACCCCAGGGTGGGAAATAACAGAAGAGATGTCAGCAATAAAAGCTCCAAGAATACTACCTTAGTCTCCTGTAGTACCTGGAACTTGCACCAGGAGGCAGCACAGCATGCAAGCCGCAGCCTCAGATGACCCATCCCTCTTTCCCTGTTTGTTTTTGATTTTTTAAAAGATTTATTTATGTATACAAGAGCTGAGATGTAGGCCAGAGGGGTGGGGTATGTGTGTGAGAGGACTCACCAGAGACAGAGTGGGGAGCAAAATAGGCAGATTGACTGAAATACACTGCTGAAGGGAGCAGAGGGCAAGACAGGAGAGGACTGCTATGCTTCATAGTGCTGAGATTTAACCCCTTGCGCCACCAGGGAGGCCCCTGTTTGTTTTTTAAAGATTTATTTTTATTTATGCATGTATGCATGCAAGAACTGGGGTGTAGGCCAGAGGTGTGGGGTGGTGAGAGGATTCACCAGAGACAGAGTAGAACAGGCAGATCCACTGAAATACACTGCTGAGGGGAGCAGCGGGCGAGGCAGGAGAGGTCTGCTGCGCCATGTGGGTCAGTGCCCAGGCCAGGATCAAACTCATGCACAGTGGCTGGTAATAGCTTGATAGTACTGAGACTTTAACCTCTGCGCCCACCTGCGAGGCCCTGCTTTATTTTTGTTGATGAAACTATAGGTGAGACTGAGCAGGATCCAAGAATAATCTGTCAACAGGTGACAGAGGAGGCCTTTAAGCATATCAGCTATAAACTGTAATCTACAAATTAGAAGGAGGCAGGCTATATAGCTTGAGAGGGCAAATGCTGAAGCCATAAGTCTAGGGTGTGAATAGCACTGGGGAACAGTAATGTATCATGTGCTACCGGAGTGACTTGGCAAGTTACTAAATGCCTCTGAGCCTCAGTTTCCTGACTTCTAAAATAGGGGTAATTATATTTTACCTATTACAAAAATTAAATGATTTTCTATGTCAGACACTGTTTTAAGCGCTTTACAAATTCTTATTAGATAACAAATTCTTAATAAAGAGATAAGAATTTATCACTGTTTCCTGCACTATCTAGGGAAAAATACCTTATTTGATAAACACAGGGCACTGAAATCATCCAACCTATCTGGCTTTGGCTCTGTACTCATTGAGCAACTTCTAATCGTAACTGAGCCCAAGGTCAAGTTTTAATTTTCATTTCAGCTGGTTCCTGTGAATCTGGCTAGTTGATCAGTCACTTACAGTCTGGCCCCAATCTGACAGCTATGATGTGCAGCAGTCAGGATCAAATCTCTACACCAGCAGAGCAGAGAACCAGACTTTGGGTGGTAACCACAGGTCCTGTCTTACAGGCCATCTGCTGCTCCCTTGATGAATTAACTGCCTGTCTTTCTGCTCTTGATCTGCCACAGTGGCATGGGCAGATACTCTTTCTTGTCTAAATCTCAATGGCTATCAACTCACCTACCCATGGGGCTGTTCTGGATCTTTCAGAAAGATCCATCCTAGAAAAGAGGTCGCTATCCCCACTTCCCTCCCCACCCCTCCTGAGTTCAGATAGAGCAGATGGGGCGGGGGAGGGGCTTAGCAAAGATGAATAAGTCAGTTTCCTAAGGCACTGTCCCCCTGGTTGTTTTTTTTTTTTCCTTTTTGTTTGTTTTTGGCATGAATTTCAGGATCTAGTATCTCTCAAGTGATAGGTGTTTTTGTCTTTCTCCTTGTATATTTCCTGGGAATTCAGGCCCAGCTCAGCACTGCATTCTCCCTTTGGGCAATTCCAGAACAGATCATGAGGCAGCCCTTGGGAGAAGTAACCATAGTACAATTCCTCCACAGCAACCACAGGGCTAAGATTTGAATGCTACTAATCACCTTCTTAGCTGTGTGACTCAGGCACCTCAGCTTCTGCAGTGACTTCCAGGAGAAGTTCAAATGCATGAACTTAATATCAACCACTGTTATCATCACGGAAGAATGAAAAAGTAGCTGAGATAGTTAACACACAATTAGAATAAAGCACAGCTGACTCTCCATGGAGAAAGGAGAATGATCATTACTACCTATGTCTTCCAGCAAGATAAAAATGTGAGTATCCTTGCTAAAGCTTGTGGACTGTCTTTTAAAACACTGCTTTCCTGTGGTAACACAATGACCCTCATAATATAAACTTCCACCCCGTTTGGGAAAGAATGTATCCCATTAGTGCACAAATATGCTGGTTTACAGGTGAACTCTTTCTTGAAGTATATATAAGAAATGGGAAAGGACTGAGGTAAGTAGGGTGAGAGAGTAACGTTTCATTACATATTCTTTTGTGCTATTTGGGCCTTTTCTATCTGCATGTATAACCAATTCAAATAATAACAACATTAATTATTTTGCTGCTATTGTTAGGAAAACAAGGAAAAATGAGCAGACTGAGCTGAATAGGCTTTACCTTAGTGAGCAAATGCAAATGTAACACTAAGTTACTCCTGCTCCAAGGTTAGGCTAACAGACCTCTTACTGGGAGTTAAACTGAACAGGGACTATATGGAAAAGCAAGAACTTCATGAAAATTTTGGGATGATGTGGGAAAATATCGTTTTTGAAAGCTCCTCGGAAGCCTAAGGGCTGTTATTTTAAGTTCTCAACATTCATATTTATTCTCTTTGATTTCCCATGTAACTCTTGAGTTTTGTAGGATGGGTATGATTTGGGCATTTTATGCTGAGACATGGTTTTACAGTCTACAGCTAAAGTACAGCAAAATCAGGTTTGCTTAGAGAGAGTAAGTCACCTGCATCAAGTCTTATAGCTACACAGTGGCTCAAGTCACCTGTCAGATAGCATGGAAATGTTCAAAGGCTGATGCTATGGGTGCCAGCATTGCCTGGAGGTCACAGAGCCACACAGGAAAGTTTCCCAGAGATGAGAACTAACCTGCAAGATCATAGAGTTCCGTGTCAGAGGCGCTGGCCAAGGCTTCTTCCAGTTCTGGGTCGAGGGTTACTTTTTCTTCTACAGGCTTTCTTTCTATGGGTTTTTCTTTGGGGATAAAGACTCTTCCTTTAAAATCAGAAGAAAAACAAGAACCATTATGTACTGCTGCCTAGTTGTAGGGTCAGGGTATTGACCAGAGAATGTAGCTCTGGCCATGAAGAGCCACGTCATTAAGCTGCTGCACATCCAACTGGGATTCCTTAATTGCTGGGATAATACCGTTATCAATATTCTGTTAAAGGAAGGTTACAGGAGGCGTGACACAGAAATCTGAGAAGGCGGTTGTCTTAACCAGAAAGGGAAACACAGATTTGCACAAGAGGGGCCTCTGCTGTACTCACCTCCCACCTCCAACCTACCAATGGAGTCACAGGCCAAAGGGACATTCCCACGCAGAACACAGGCATCTACTCAGACCACAATCCAGACAGCTGGGGCCCTGGAATTCCCAGCCCAAACAGCCCCGAGCCTGCTCCCCAGGGCTGCATGAATTCCTTCCCCAAGCCCATCCTCCTCAACGCAGGTCACACTGTGGGGGACACTGTTTGTGGGAGAGTGTGGGTTACCTTTGGGACTCAGAGCACATGGCATTTGGAGCAGAGGTTGGACAGGGCCCCCTCCTGAGGACCTTCCACTGCTCTAAGCTCATCCACTGGTCCTTCTGGGGCCCTGCAGACTCCCCACTCAGATCTCTGGAAAACTTGCTCTCTGCTAATTTGTGTTGCTTCTCAAGCTTCTCTAAGCAATACTGTGCAATTATATGCCCCATCTCTGTCTCAAACAGCTCCTACATTCCTAACTCTCCCATGAACCATCTGCAGATTAATATGAATCAAAAGATAATTTACCATAGCTGCTGCTCCAATCTCTGCTCTGAGAAGACAACAGCTTTCCCCTCTTAATGTCGGTAGAGTGGGATTTTAGTGAAGATATGACTTATAATTAATTTTTACTTTCATAATTATATTAGTCCAATAGCAACTATCCTACCATAGAAACAATTCCATGTTCTATGGTAATCCTTGGTTATTTGCCCAATTTGTCACTGTTCAACTCTATTTTCTTAATAAAATGACATCACTGAGGGCACACAAGTCACTAAATGTGCATGATTCAGAGGGGAGCCGGGACACTGTGTAAGGGACGCAGCAGTGTTATGAAACATGCCACCAGAGGAGCGGGGCCCTGCCCCCCCCCCCGGCGCCACGGCACAGGAGCTCAGAGATGGCATTCACTCCAACCCATATTTATCAAGTATCTCCCCCCTGCCAGTGTCTGTGCCAAGATGCCAGAGAGACACAGTTCCACCTTGGAGATCATGACGTAATGTGGAAAACACCCCAGATCCAACATAAATAAAGTGATGTGTGTTGTCACAGAGCTATGAAAGCAGTGAACCAGAATGACAACAGAAAGGAGGGTCTGTTTCAGATAGAAAGTTCGGGGAAAACCTGAGCCCCTGCCCTTTAAGCTGAGCTTTCTTTTTTTTTTTTTTTTTTTTAAGATTTTATTTATCCATGCATACAAGCTGGGGTACAGACCAGAGGTGAAGGGCGGCGAGAGGGTTCACCAGAGGCAGAGTGGGGAGAAGAACAGGCAGATCAGTGGAAACGAACTGCTGAGGGGAGCAGCGGGCGAGGCAGGTGAGGTCTGCAGCACCATGTGGGAATCTCCCCGGCTGGACATCAAACTCGCGTCGCTGCTGCCGACAGCTTCCCAGTGCAGGACCTAACCACTGTGCCACCAGGGAAGGCCCTAAGCTGAGATTTCTAAAATGTGAAAAATGGGGGTGTGGGTCTGAGGGAAGAGTCCATGGAAAACCTTGAGATGTGAAAAGAACTTGGCAGGGTTGGGGAGGTGAATGAAGACAGTGGGCCTGACTGAGCCAGGAAGGAGAGGTGCAGTCAGAGTGCAGAGTGGGGCCGGCTCTCCCAGGCTGAGGACTACAGCAAGGATTTTGGACTTTAAGCAGGGAGTGACACAATCTGATTTGTGTTTTAAAAAGACTGTACTGCCATGAGGTTATCAACAAGCATTAAGTCTACAGGTTCAAGTCCCATCCGTCACTAAGAACCTGGGCTGGTGACTGATATCCATGTTTCCTCCAAAGGGAAGCTCAGTGTCAGAGTTCACACCTGGAGTGAAGAAAAATCGCCTACTCCTCGGGGAGAGCCTATGGCAGGGTTTCTATCACCCCAAAACAAGCACCTCAGGGCAGGGCAGCATCTCCCTGCAGTCACAGCACCTGCCCCACAGCTCTGCAGAGGCGGTGCTAGGGAAATGCTGGAGAAATAATGCACTGACAGCACTGGCCTCCACGCTTGCATCAGGGGGTCTGGTGCAGGGCTGTTCTGCCATGGAGTACAAAGGCCCTGACTGGAACTCACTCAGCAAAGAGAGAAACACTGGCGCCTCTTACATATGCCACTATTTCACAAGCCCAAAACTTTTTCCTTTGGGGCCGAAGGTTTTTTCACAGAACTCATTTGTACCATCACGCTCTAAGTGTACTTTTAATTAGTCTACATAGTCTGCCAGACCATGATTTAAAAAAAAAATTAATAACATTTCTTTTTTGAAGTAGTGCTAGGTTCACAGAGTGAACAGTGAGTCCCACCTAATCCCTGGTTCCCACACTCAGTCTCCCCCTCAATGGCACCCGCATCAGACTGGCATACTGGCTACAATGGGTGAATCTACATTGACATCATTATCGCCCAGAGTTGACAGTTCACATTAGGGTTCGCTCTTGGCAGTGTATGTTCTACAGGTTTGGACAAATGTGTAAAGACATCTATCAGCATGCTTCTTTTTAATACTGAATCCAGTTCGTGGGTTTATTTCCCACTTCCAGGTCAGTTTCCTTGCTGGACCTCCCTTGACAATACATTGGGATTGCCTTTATCCTAAGACATGCTGCCTGTTGTCGTTACCTTTCTTTTCTCCAGTGAAGGGCACAAAGTCTTCCCTGTCTTTCTGTTCCAAAGCCTCCTTCTCCAGGTACATGAGGAGGTGCTCACGGTCAAAAGGGCCAGTGGCTGCTTTCTGAGTCTGGTCTTTCTGTCGGAAACCAGCTGGCAGCAGAGCGCTCTGAAAAGACAGAGAAGTGAGCCAGAAGAAAGGTGTTAACACCCCCATGTGTACCTAGTAGAAGCAGAGAGAATACCCATGCTGAGAACAGGGTGGGCTGGGGTTTTCAGCATATTCATGAGGCCTCACTTGCTTTAACACCCTGTGCTGAGAGAGGACTCCCAATAAGAGCAGGCAAAACACAGACAGCTAGAGCAATCTCTAAGTCTTCTGAAGCTACTTCTAGAATGAAGTAGCAAAAGGCCAGCCATCATTCATGGCTGTTTCCCTCACAGATGACACTTAGGCTTGGCTGGATTTGTACCCACGGTGTTCCCAAGAGGGAACTGGAGACTCTAACAAGATGCTCCAGCTATCTGGCTATACTCTCTATTTTTACCCATCTCTTGGGGAAACATCCAAGCATGTAAGTGAATATTGTGGTAGATGCTGGTACCTGTTTGACTAAACTTAGCGATGCCTTTCTTACATTTTTTAAAAAGAAAAATGAATACCGGTATTTTCAAAACAAATACAATATCCAAAGTATCTGGCACATCAGAAAGTCATGTAAGTAATTTTCAGTCACAATTTTATTAATAGTAAATTCACCATTTTGGATGTTTCTGATTCTAAAGTAAAGTTAATACTATCAGGGCTGAAGAAGCTGCTTACCAATCAAACACTAGAACAAGCTATTTAGTTTTCAAGAGCTTGTGACATCTGGCTCCCTTTCCCTCTTCCCTTCCTTTTTCTCTAATTCAGATTTGTCTTTCCTCATCCAATGGAAAATATTTGTCTCTGTTTACTTTTAAATTTTATTTATTTATTTTTATATTCAAAAGGGAAGTTTTATTGTAAGAAGGGAAGGAAAGTAAAGGGTGCTTGCACAGATACAGGCAGACAGAAAGAGCTGCCCCTGAACGGGACAGGTTTGTTAAAAGAGAGGCCTGCATACGCACAGGTGGGCAGGAGGCTGCTGCTTTGTCTCCATTTACATTAAACTGAAGCACCATTTGCCATATCATTTACATATGCAGCTATTGAGGTTCTTCATGAACTTAAAAGGCAAGTGACCCAGAATCAATCAAGGGAGGAACACAGACTGAATTTGCAGCTAAGGGACTTCCCTGCTGCAGTTTACAGTCCGAGATGCGCCACTTATCCTGTGCTGTCATTAGCTGCTCTGCTGCAGGCCCAGGTCACTCACCTCAGGGTCGAGGTCATCAAGAACATTTTCCAGCTGTTTTAGTTCCTCTTCTGAGAGTTTGCCAAGAAGCTCATCTTCATCAATGTTCTTGTATTTCTCCAGCTCTTTTTGAAAAGGAAGTGCCATGGCTTCTTATATGCCTCTCTCATTGACCATCAACATTTAAACAGGCCAGTTTCCTGAGATCTCAGGATACTACCAACAAGAAAGAAAAGTTGTTATTGCCTTTCTGTAAACAGGGCTCACTAACCAGAGACAGGGTGATGTTATCTGCCGATGGAGTCTCTCTATTGGATAAATGATTCAAAAAGTAGGCAATAATCACTTTCATTTGCAGAACCACCTGACTGCTTACAAAGTGTCTTCATATATATTTTTTCATTTATATAGATCTTTATGACAACCTGGAAAGGAAACCTAGGCATATATTAATGTCCCATTTTATAAATGAAGATTCTGAGGTAAAGGTGCCGGCTAAGTGCCATGCTCAGGTCTCAGAGTTGGGATGTGCCAGGCATTCTATTCTCAGTGCAGTGAGTGCCTTTCCACCATACTAGTCTGCCTCCTCCAGCTTTCCACAGAAAACAGTGAAGGACAATGCACTAATTGTAAGGCAGTTGTAAGAAGCATACTTATGTCTTTCCAGAGAGTGACGTGAAGAATACAAAATGGGGTTCATTCAGAAAAGAGAGTGTGGAACAACATGTAAGAAAGCATTGTCCAGGAACTCCCCTGCAATTAAACAAAGTAAGATTCTAAAATCCTGGCTGTATAATCATTCTCTCTACTTTTCTCCTCTCTTTTTTCATTTTCCATTCTCTTTCTAGTCTCATTTCCTTTTGTTTCTTTAGCCACTCTCCCTAACTCTTTATTTCTCTAGTCTTTTCTACTCTTGATCACCCTTTTTAATATCCTCTCATAAGTAAACTACCATGCAAATTGAAATCACTTCTTCTTTGCAGTGGAATTTACAGATCATCCGTAGGAGGATAGTAATGCATTCAGGAACCAGCAATGTACTTAACCAATTGTGTTTCTCTTTAGGAGATATTAACATCAATCAGATCTTCCAAGGCAATTAATATTTGCTGTATACCTACTTCCTGTCAGGCATAGTTCCAGAAAACAAGAATACATGGATAAATACAATCCCTTCAAGGAGATCACAGCTCAGTGAGACACACAAATAGCAATAACATCACTAGACAAGTGTTAAAACAAAAAAATTGTTTAAAGTGAGCTTAAAAGCAATGTGAAGACATAATCATGGGGTGGGGGAGAGTGAAGTTTGAGGGGAAACCAAAAAAGAGGTTATGTTTGGGCCTTGAAGGAAGAGGTCATAAGTGACATGGGGGGCAGGGAAGTTATTCCAGGAAAATGGCACCACTTAAACAAAGCCATGAAGAAAAGAAAGTACTGGATAAACTGGTGAGTAGTTGGTGTGGCTAGAAAGGAGGGTGGAAGGTGAGGTGGAAACTAAAGACAAGGAAGGACATCTGTGAACAGCCTTCCCTGCATGTCTTGTCAAGGACCCCGTGCTTTATTCTGTTGGAGATGGGGAGGCCACTGCATATTTTTAAAGTAGAAGAATGATGTGAGCAGCCCCGTTGTTTGATAGGGTAATTCAAACAGTAAGAATAAAGAATGGGTTGGCATGGAGATAAATTTGTTGTAGGAGGGTCATTTAAGGGCTATTAGAATGTTTCTTTTCCCTCCCTATGAATTCAACTGCTCACAATGGTCAAGTTGGTGATTTTTCTATTAAGGTTTCTTTTCCACATATATTGTAACTCTCTTAGCCACTTTAAGCTGCAGTTGCTTATATTACAGTTTAAAAAATCCCACTAAAGTCAAAGAATCAGCTGGATCCTATACACTTTCCTCTGGTCTCAGGTTGTGCTAACTAGTAGTGTGATGCTGGACAAGCATCTCCATCTTCTAGGTCCTTAGCCATCACATAATCTGGTAGAACTCTCCCCCATCATGGAGTCTATCATGCACCATTTCCCACATTTAACAGTCTAAATTTGAAATGAGTTTTACAACTGATGGTCTATAATTACTGCTAGCCCAGCAGCAGTAAAGATGTACATGTCACCATCTATATATGCACACATATTGAAAGCACCAGTTTCAAAACTAACAGAATAGACATCATGAATAAAATTCCAAAGGCTTTTAAAACCTAGGTGGAGGGCCTCCCTGGTGGCCCAGCGGGTAAGCACTGCACTATGGAGCTGTCCACAGCGGCGACGTGAGTTTGAAGCCTGGCCAGGGGGATTCCCACATGGCGAGGCAGACCTCTCCTGCCTCGCCCGCTGCTCCCCTCAGTAGTGTGTTTCTGTCACTCTGCCTGTTCTGCTCCCCACTCTGTCTCTGGTGAGCCCTCTACAAGCAGAACTACTGAAATACATGGCTGAGGGAGCAGTGGGCGCTGCCCCACGCCTCTGGCCTATACCCCAGCTTTTATGCATAAATAAGTAAATCTTAAAAAAACACCTAGGTGGAAGGGCACAGGGGAAGTGGTGACACAGGTGTGTTTAGCAACACAACCAAAGGAAGGTCCAGATTAGGGCAGTTTCACATAAGTAGAGTGAGTTTAAGAGCCTGGCATCAATGGCTTTTAGTTCTTTTACAGATTTTAAAAAAATATTATTTAATAATTTCCAACATTGACAGTTCTTATAAAAAGCAACCAAGTGCAGGCCACAAAACTGCAGCAAATAGCGTTCTTATGGGTAGCTAACAGACATTAGAACTTGAACCCTTCTCTGAACCCCTTACAACCTCCACCCCCTGCCCAGCTTAGAGGTAAACTCTGCTTCTAAGCATTCCTCAGAGCGTACAGCAAACTCTGCCCATGTTCTCCACCCAGCAGCTCAGTGCCCATGACCACATTTACACATCCATAACAGAAGAGAACAAGTGCTCTTTCACAGATTCTTTTTTAAAGATATTAAAAATATTACTCCTGTGGGGGAAGGACAGATATTGATGACTATGAGTCAAAAAGTTATTTGAAAACTTGGACTAAGAATATTAACCATTTCACTTGCATTTTCCTTCTTTATGTATGCACATGGTGATTACAGTTTTACAAAATTTATATATAGTCATAGCAGCTTTATTTGAAATAGGCAACAACTGAAAACAATCTGAATATTCATTAGTAGGTGAGAACAGCCATAGTAAAGTAGTGTATAGCCACATAATGGAATCTACTCAAAAATAAAAATGAACTCTTGATATACACAACTACATGGATGAACCTCAAAATAATGATACCGGATAAAAGAAGCCAGGTCAAGAAGAATGTACATGGTAGAATTCCATTTATCTAGAATTACGGAAAATGTAAACTGATCTATATGTCAAAACTACTTAGGGATGGGAAGAGAGTGGAGCAGAAGGAGGTCTCTGAAGGAGCCTAAGGAAACTTGGGGGTTATGCATATGTTTACTCCCTTAATTGTGGTGATGCTTTCACAGGTACGTGCATTTGTCAAAAGTTATCAAGATATACACTCAAAATATAACATTCATTGTATCAATTAAAAGATTTTAAAAAATGTATTTGTAAGTCTGAAAAAGCTCTAAGGGTGAAGTAAAATTATATTGTTAAGAATCCGTGTGTCAAGTGGTCTCCCTGGTGGCGCAACAGGTTAAGTCTCAACACTATCAAGCTATCCGCAGCCACTTTAGCACAAGTTCAATCCCCAGCCAGGGAGCTTCCCAAATGGCACAGCAGATGTATCCTGCCTCTCCCACTGCTCTCCTCAGCCATGTATTTCAGTAGATCTGCCTGTTCTGCTCCCCACTGTGTCTCTGGTGAACCCTCTCACCACCCCACATCTCTTGCCTATACCCCAGCTCTTGTATGCATAAATAAATCTTTTTTAAAAAATCACGTGTCATACTTTAATTGGCAGTATTCTTTTCCTAGTGGTATATAAAATAATGGCTTATAATTGATGGTGTCTTAGAACTGATAAATTTTCCAGGATAAATATTCCAGGATTCTTCAGCTAGACTCCTACTCAACATCTTCCCCTGAAACAGGCTTGCTCTCCTGATTTCCTAGTCTATCACTGCCTACACTCAGGCCACCTTTAGATTCTTCCCCTTCTTTCCACATGTTATCAGATGAGCACCTCCTGAGGATTCTAGCCACAGTGCACTTTTCACACCATCCCTGCCTGTCATTCTTGGTTTGGACCTTTGGCCGTTCTGACCTGGACTACTGTCACTGCATCTTGAAAAGTTTCTGTTCTTCCCTCTAAGTCATCCAGGGCTCCATGAGTTGATTGTCTTTCTTAGCACTATTAACAAGCCCCTTGTCCAGTGAAGGACTTACGGTGGTTCCCGCTCATCTACAGAATGAAATCCAGGGGATCGAGCATCCAAAGCTCCTATCATCTGGTTTTGACCTGAACTTCTTCACTTTCCTAGGGAGCCCTCCAATCCAGTCAAACTGGCCTATTTACTCTCTGAGGTAGGCAGAATAATGGCCCCCCAAAGGTGTCCACATGCTAACCCCCACAACCTGGGAATGTTACTTTACATTGCAAAAGGGACTGATGTGGTTCAATGAAGTGTATTAAAGTAGCGGGGGGCTATCTTGGATGATTTAGGTGGGCTCAATGTAGTTATAAGGGCTCTTAAAAGAAGGAAGAAGGAGGCGGAAGAGTCAGAATCAGATGTGATATCAGAAGCAGAGGGTCAGAGTGATGTAATCTCTGGCTTTGAGGAAAGAGAAGGGGTAAGGGTCAACAGCCAAGAAATGTGAGCAGAATCTAAAAACTGGAAACACAAGGAAATGGATTCTCCCCAGGCCTCCAGCAGGAATGCAGCCTTATCAATACATTCATTTTAGCCCAGTGAAACCTGTTTCAGGCTTCTAATCTGCAAAACTGCTACATAATTACTTTGTGCTGTTAGAAGGCACCCTGCGTTGGCAGCAATAGGAAACATACACTCTCTTATCCATTTACTTTCATTTTCTAAGATTATTGTTTTGGGCCTCTTCTTTTTAAGATATTGCTTGCTCCTCTATGTATACTCTCCATCCTGCTCTGGGTCCCATGAAGAAGATCTATTTCCCTGCATCAAAGGGCTGCCCCTCCTTGCTTGGCCAACAGGAGGTACCAGCAGGGCACTGGGGGGCAGGAGGGGAGGGTGGAGGTCCACAGGGTCACATCTCCCATCAGGCAGCCCTCTCCAGACAGTTGCCCTCTGCTTGTTGATTTCAGGTCTTAAAGTGTCAAAGTCTCTCTATTGCAGTTAGTGCCACATTTCTGCCTTGTTGGGTTCTCTAGCTCTAACCCCATCTTTGTAAATAGACTCTTTATTAAAATTCCCTCAAATTATTCAGTTTGAGAAATGTTCTTTGTTTCTTGTTGGGACCTTGGCTGATAGAGTAATATGACTTGGAAAATCCTTCTCTATTCTTAACGGCTTTTCCATGTGCTCTGCTTTTGAGAGCTGGCTTAGATTCCTCCGCTGCAGGACCACAAGATATCAGAGCTCAGTGAGGCCTTCGAGATGACTCAGTCCAGTGACATAGTTGGCTTCTCTGTTACTTCTCTGATTGCTCCTTCTTGGTCTTTGTGGCAATTCTTCTTCCACTTTAAATACTTGCATACTTTTAGGTCCTGTCTTAGAACTTTTTTTCTCACACTATAATGTACTTGAGGGATCTGACTACCTCCAAAGTTTTAATTATAAGCCATATCCTGAAGACCCCCAAATCCAAATCTTTGTCTTAGATTTTGTTCCAAGGGTTCAATCTATAAATCTCCAACTGTTGAGCTGACATCTCTGCTTGGCTGCCTCTGAAACCTCAAATATCAAAAGTATTCTTATTATCTTTTCCTCCAAACAGCTTCTCCTCAACAATTTCCCATTTTAGGAGGTTGGCCAAGAAACCAGTGAGTCATCCTCGATACCTTCCTTGTGTCCTCCCATCCATCACCAAATCCTCTCCTTATCTAAACCTGTTGACAATACACCTACTTCCTGAACTTCTTACTTGCCTGCACTGCCCATAGTCAGCCTTACCCTCTTTGATGCATTCTTCACACAAATGAACAAAGTGATGGCTTTAAGCAACATTGCTCTAGTTTTTCAACATTCTACAGTGGTTTCCCATGGCTTTGAAGATAAGGTTCAAATTCACAGTCTAGCCTCTGTCATCTTTCTTTTTTTTCAAAGATTGATTTATTTATGCATATAAGCTGGAGTGTAGGACAGAGGTGTGGGGCGGTGAGACGATTCACCAGAGGCAGAGTGGGGAGCAGAACAGGCAGATCTACTGAAATACACTGCTGAGGGGAGCAGCAGACTAGACAGGAGAGGTCTGCTGCGCCATGTGGGTCAGCTCCCTGGCCGGGGATTGAACTCATGCTGCAGTGGCTCTGGACAGCTTCACACTGCTGAGATTTAACCCACTGCGCAGCAGGGAGGCCTGCCTCTGTTATCTTTCTCAGCCTCGTCATGCACTGTACATACATCTCCTCCTGGCTCCAGCCTCCTGGACCACTTCCAATTCCCGGGTCATGCCTTATGCTGTTCCCGCTGCTCAGAGCACTTTCATCCTCTCCTCCTCTTGCTGACTTCTCTCCTACTCACCTTCTATCCTCCATGTAAACTTCAATTCCTCAGGGAAGACTTCTTTGGACCATAGATGTTATCTGGGTCACTTCCCAGGCCCATGACACACCTCTTGATCACAGTTCTCCTTGATTTTATTACAATTTCTTGTTCCATCCCTATCTTCCTTGCTAGTTTCTTGGTGAGTGGGGATTGTATCTGTCTTCATCATTGTTAAAATCCTGGCTCCCAACACAGGTCTTAACCCAGAGTATGCATCCAACAAATATTGTGCAACAAAGGTCACATGTAGGAAATGAGCTCAGAAAAGTGAAGTGACTGGTCCAGAGCTCATTCCACTGTATCCATTGCCTCTACTCTGTCACGGAACTTTCTGAGGCCACCTAAGCACAAAGAAGTCACTCC
The DNA here is from genome assembly GCA_004024925.1 of Scalopus aquaticus. Classification (NCBI taxonomy): domain Eukaryota; kingdom Metazoa; phylum Chordata; class Mammalia; order Eulipotyphla; family Talpidae; genus Scalopus; species Scalopus aquaticus. The sequence continues at coordinate 53,438 of PVIJ01004069.1, read as the reverse complement.
TCTTTCTATCTGGCATTTATCCCTTGCTCTCCAGTCATCATTTCATGTATGTTACATACATGGTTATCTTTCCCACTGTACCACAAACTTCTGAGGACAGGGACAATATCATATTCTTTATATATATTCCTGGGCTTCTCAAACTAGGTTAATATGTTCATTCAATAAGTATTTATTGAAAGCCCACCTACGTAATGGTACCTATTAAATTGCTTTGTTGGGTCAACATATCAGGGTATCTGAAAGCCACAGGAGAACAACAGCAAAATAGAATGCATCCTCCTGGAGCACAGCTTTGACTTGAAGATTTAGAGGAAGCTGTTATTTTCCAGTAACAAACATACTACACAGAAGTCAAGTCTTTTAAGGTCAAGTCTCACTTCTGGCTCATAGCTGGCCGGCTTTACTTTCTTGCCCAAGCCCCTGTGGTCCCACCAACCCCTCTCCCGGACTCAGAGTTCACATTTGTTCTCTCTCCCTGTTAGTGATGCCATAGTGGAAAGTCTGTAAAGCACTGCTGCTGCATCACCTCTGGCAGAGTGTCTGCCCCATGGCAAGACTTTAACAGGCACCAAGATACTGCTTCACACACTAGAGTGAAGGAAATGCCCAGTGAGGCTTCCAGGAGCTCAGACAGGTGCGCACACCAAGCTAGTTAGGAAAGTGGAAACAGAAGCAAAGCCCTGAGCTGAAGGAAGGATGACCTGGGCTTTCAAACAACCCTTCCTAGGAGATGGGATGGTAACACACAGCTAAGGAGGTATGAACCTATTCCCTTAAATCATATACGGGATTGTAAACCAATGTTACCTCAAGGGCTACCACAGACAGCCCTTCCTACTACCTAAAGAAAGGAGCCCTGAGAAGGAAAACAAGTGTGGTTTTTTTTTTGCTTCTCTTTCCACTTCCTTTTCTGTATAAATGTGGCAGGAAAGAGGAAAATCAGATACAACATGGAATGCCAAGACTTTGGCCCTATCCATGTGCAAAGATTTAGCACCAAGGCCAAAACAAGCAGTCCTGTTTATTAAGCCCAATCCAAACACTAAATTTTACAGAAGATTAAAAAAAATACTCTTAAAAATATACTGAGAAGCTTTTAAAATGGGCAAGGCATTGTCATAAATTGCTTTAGAACACACACATATCTAAGACCGGTCCCGGAAAGGACAGCTATGGCATTGGGAGAGGAAGGTTTGATAGAAGGGGGATGTAAGCAATGATTTAGTCCCAAGTGGGGAAGTTGGGAAATGACAAGTCATCTTTATTGTAAATCTTCAATATCTCATAATTTCAAGTAAACGGTGAATCAATTTATAAGAGTCAAAACTACACTTTTAAAGTAGTAATTAAAACACAATCAGCATATCAATATATCCTCCAATTAGACATTAATTAGTCCTATATATCAAATTTACTTGCCAGCAAATACAAAGATGTAATAACAGCCATGGCCCTTGGTTGGAATTCAGCTATTGATATGGCCCAATCAAGTCCTTCCTTCCTTCCTTTCCTCCTTCCTTCCCTCTCTCCCTCCCCCCTCCCTCCCTCCCTTCCTTCCTTCCTTATGCATACAAGAACTGGGGTGTAGGCCAGAGGTGTGGGGTGGTGAGAGAATTCACCAGAGACAGAGTGGGGAGCAGAACATGCAGATCAACTGAAATACACTGCTGAGGGGAGCAGTTGGTGAGGTAGGAGCAGTCTGCTGCACCATGCGGAATCTCCCTGGCCGGGTATCGAACTCGTGCTACAGCAGCTCTGGATAGCTTCATAGTGCTGCGCTTAACCCACTGCACCACCGGGGAGGCCCTGTTGTTTTTTTTTAAAAAAACAAACAAACAAAAAACAACCAAATGGTCTGGGAAATACTTGCAGGGAACATAGAGCAGAGAATGGGAAGGGGCAAGAAGGAATTTCAGGCAAAAAATATGGTGAGGCAACTGGGAGAAACAAGTTGAAAGAAGAAGGAGGGACAGATCTAACTAGGAGGGAACATTTATAGCTGAGACTATTTGTTCTCAACTTCCCAATCTCACCACACAAAATTTGCCAGTTCTCAAATTGTGCTTGAAAATGGCCCCTTTTTAAAACAATAGTTTTCATTTAATAGTTCCACTAGTCATCACATCCCTCCAGTTCAGAAGAACACACAAGACTCAAAGCATGGGCCTGGTGTCAGCCACTGGATACAGATATGTGTGTGAGTGTCAACTTCTCTAAGTCTCTGTACTTTTCTCTGTGCAACAGAACAGGAGTTATCTCAGAAGGTGGAGGAGACACGATACAATAACATGGACTAGGCACAGCACCTAGCATATGCAAGCCTTTGGTCAGAGCCATTTCCTTTTTGTACTTGGTCGGAGAATAATCTTCCTCTTCTGGGGGAATTTTTCCCATTTCCTTCTCAGGACTGGTTTAGACACAGAGGGGCAGCATCCTGTAAGAGCACTGATCACGACTGCCAGTTGTAGCAAGCCGCCATGTGTAGCTGGCCAACGCAGGAGATAGAGTTCCTGGGCAAGAAGTATCCAAGAAGTTTCCTGGCTGGGACAGAAGATATCTGGCATGGAAGTCTTACCATCTGCCCAGGCTGCTCCCTGGTTTCTAATTCTCTTGGCAGGTCCTACTTCCTACTGCTGTCTTAGCCCTGTGTCTGGCCCTATTCTGTTTTCTGGGGCATTCCTGTTTCTTGACCTCTGTTTATCTCCTGCCTTTCACTTAAGTATCGTGTCTTTTTAGGTTTTAACTGCCTGTTAATTCTACTCACATCCCCTCATCTTACCTTTGGGAAGTTAAGGTTTCCAACTTTTTTTTTTTTAAAGATTTATTTATTTATGCATACAAGCTGGGGTACAAGCCAGGGGCGTGGGGCGGGGTTTGCCAGAGACAGAGCGGGGAGCAGGGGAGCAGCGGGTGAGGCAGGAGAGAGGTCTGCAGCGCCATGTGGGAATCTCCCCACCAGGCGTGGAACTAACGTCACCACTGATGACAGCTCCATAGCGCAGTGCTTAACCTAACCGCTGCACCACCAGGGAGGGCCAAGTTTTCCAACTTTCTGACTGGCCCCATGGGGTCCAAGCTCTTTGACTTTTGGTGCACAGGCCCTCCTGGCTTCTGTCAGCTTCGGCAGTCTTTGGCACACTTACCTTGTCTCTTTCTCTGGCATCTGTATCCCTGCTAGGTTTTCATCCATGCTTTGTTATGCCTTATGGTACTGTGTGCACCTTGGCTTACCAAAATGAATGCCCGAAATATTTAGCCATGGTATGGAATGGTACTGTCCCGTTAGAATACTTGTCATCCACAAAAATGGGTATGGCCATCACTACACATGCTGACTTAAGAAACAGCCCAGCTTACTAGGCTCTAGACACCTCCAACCACTCTAACAAGGGGCCTCCTAGCTGGTGCCCCAGATTTGCCCCTCATTCCTAATGTCCAGGTTTGGCACAGTTGGCATTGTCCCCTGTTTCATGAGCTTCTGATGTTACCCATGGTCTTACAGCTGACTTCTCATTCCCACTCCACCAGGTGACACTGGGTAACTCAAGAATATTGGTAACACACATGCAAGAGATGGGGTACCTTGATTCCAAAACATGAAGGCAAAACATAAAAGCAGAAATACACGTATTTGAGCCTCCCTGGTGGCTCAATGGTTTAAGTCTCAGCACTAAGAAGCTGTCCGCAGCCACTGCAGCTCGAGTTCAATTCCCTACCAGGGAGCTCCCCACATGGCACAGCAGATCTCTCCTGCCTCGCCTGCTGCTCCCCTCAGCAGTGTACTTCAGTCAATCTGCCTGTTCTGCCAACTCTGTCTCTGGTGAATCCTCTCACCGCTCCTCGCCTCTGGCCTGTACCCCAGCTTGTATGCATAAATAAATCCATCTTTAAAAAAACATCCATGTAGACAGAATCTTTTTTCAAACTCAGGTTAATATATCCATTCAATAAATGTTTATTGAACACAAGGTTCTGCATAAAATTAAGTGTTATATCTTAAGAGTCAATTCTATTTTCTTGGTTTGGTTAACAGGAAGTCTCTTCTGCCCATGGCTTCTATGAATCCATTTGAACCACTTAACATCTTTTAGGAAAACACTGAGTTACAGGCACTTTATAAGTTTAGGAAATCAGAGGAAACTCCATAACATCTATCAAAGAAAACAGGTTTCTTTCCTTAATACTTCCCTAACCCAAAATTAGAAGAATCACCACCTTGAACTTCATTCTACACAGACACAAATCTCAGAAAGGAGAGAGGAAGGTATGACACTTTCAGGATGGTTCTTAGGTGGATCTATTCAATAGAGTTTCTAAGATTTGTGAATCACTAATGCTTTGAGGTTGGAGTTGGGGGATGGGTATCTTTAGCATAAATGATTGATAATGGCCAAAATGAACCAAAAAAAGAGAATTTCCTTGACTCCATCCACATTTCCAATAGAATTTAAATCTTAGGAACATGAAGCCAGAGATTTACTCTGAATTCCCAAAAGATTCACTGCAGCTCTCCAACGTTAACAAGACCTCAAAACCCTTTCTAACTTTCTTACCTTACTAATATCCAATTTTTTATTTAGGAAGTTCAAATATAAAGAAAAGGTAATAGTATAATAAACACCTATACCTTCTCTTTACCAACTGTCATCAATTTGCTATATTTCTATGCTTGCTCCCCCACCCTTATCCTTCTTTTCCCCTTGAACCAGCTGAAAGTTGCAGATGTCACAACACTTCACTTCTAATGCCCACATCTCAAAAGAAGGACAGTGTCCCACATAAGCAGAGCACTGTTACTGCACCTAGAAGAAATTAATACCTCCACATTAGCTAATAGGTAGTCCATATTCGAATGTTCCCAACTGTCTCCAAATCATCTGTTACAGCGCTATTTTTTCTGATTCAGATTCAGTTAAGGTTCACACATGCAAATGGGTTGTTACATCACTTGAGTATTTTAATCTATAACAGGTCCCCACTCCACCCCACCTCACCCCACCCCATGGTAAGCTATGACCATCAACAGGAAACTCATAATAAGTGCTGCTAATCTTGATGGGTAAGCTCATGTCTCCACTGTAAGAACACATTTTTAGGGGCTCCCTGGTAGCGCAGGGGTTAAAGTCTCAGCACTATCAAGCTATTTGAGTTCTCTCCCTTCCTGGCCAGGGAGCTAAACCCCATGTTGCAGCAGACCTCTCCTGTCTTGCCCTCTGCTCCTCTCAGAAGTGTATTTTCAGTAGATCTGCCCTGTTCTGCTCCCCACTCTGTCTTTGGTGAATTCCCTCAATCCCATCCCTGTACCTCTGGCCCACACCCCAGTTCTTGTATACATAAATAAATCTTAAACATTTTTTTCTCTAAGTAATCTGCAATGAGATTCTCTGAAATAAAAATGAAAATCCTCTCTTCCAACCACCTTTCAAAGACTTTGTACTCCTGAGTCAGTCCTTGTCAAAATCAGTTTTATTAGGGTTTGCATAGGGTTGATTTTCTGGTTCTCTCATTCCTTCCACTGTGTACTTATTGTTCAAACAATGACCCAACAGGATCCATCCTCCCTTTCCTCCTTGTATATACCCTCTGCTTACTTCTTGCTGGGGTTTCCTTCCCACCTCCTTGCTGACCACATCTGACCACTCCACCCTGCTCTGGGGAGCCATTTGCTTCTCCCTTTATCTGCTGATTCTGTCAGTTCACCTTTAGTAAATCAAAAGCAAACAAAACACATTACCTACCATTTTAAAGTAATATATAAAAATTGAAATAGCTGTAATGCATATCTACTGGGTTTGAACACAGAAAATAGAGGAATCTGTTTGCTTTTTCAAAAAAAAATCATACTGCTCACACCCTGAAAAAATCTTTCCTCCTCACTAGGGTAAAGCCACTTGTTCTGTCATAAACAGGCTTTTTGTAACAGTGTTAAAGAAAAACACCCTCTTCTCTTCAGCTCCCCCATAGGAGAATACAGGCAGAAGTCATGTTGCCCAAACGCTCATTTTACAGAGAAAGAGGCTCAGAGGGGTCAAGGAACTTACCCAGGGTCCCCATCACCCTTCCCACCCGCCCCCCCCTCCCGCTCCTCGCTTTGTAGTGATGGAGCTAAGACAGAATCTGGTTTTAAAAATATCTCCTCCGATGTTTTTTTTTTCATCTCCTTCCCAAGTGCCTTGGGATTCAGATGTTTAATGGGCAAGGTGAAGCCAGAGGATTCGCGGTCTCCTTCATTGCTAATTTGCATTTTGAAGGCATCACCTCCGTGGATCGGAATACTTTAGTTAATATTCTCATTAGATTATTATTATTTTTAAAATAATCAATCGTCATTTCTGAAGGGCAACGGGGGTAACGTTCAAGAGGACACATGCTATCATTATTTTAATCTGGGGGTAGGGGGAACGGATCTCGAGGACCTGCATCAGGCCTCTGAACGCTGCTTTCTCGAAAGCTAAAACGCCCTGCGTGTGACAGCTCCAGGGATCGTAAGAGAAAGACGCTAGCTGGAGTCCACCTTCCCCGTCCCCTCTCTGGTGAGAAAACTAAGATTCCAGGAGCTTGTCAAACATTCACTGAAAAAGAGAAACTGGGAAACAAAGCCCAGCGTAGAAAAATCCATCCCCGCAGCTCCGGGAGGACAGAAGACCGCGCCCTCACTGCAGCGGCCCGGCGGGCTGCAGAGACTGCGGAGACGCAGTGCGGAGCGTGGGACCCACAAGCCGGCGGGCGCCTCCCGCCCGCGCTGTCCTCCGCTGCGCTCTCCCCCGCGCCGCTCCCAGCTGCCCGCCCGACCGGGGATGCAAGAGGCGCCCCAGCCCTGCGCGCCTGCCCCGCCGAGCATCTTCCAGCTGCAGCTAGGGCGCGGCCACCCCCGCACTGCGGGCTGGGGACTGCGGCTGCTCAACGCCCGGGCAGACCCCACTTACCCCCGCCGCGCTCACCTGTCGGGGCTCCCATCCCGGAGCAGGCGGTCGGGCCGTCACTCAGTCAGCCCCGAGGCAGACCGGTCCGGAGCAGGGGCGGCGGCGTGGCCCCGCGAGCGCGGCGATCAACAGGCGGCTCCGGGCCGGGCGCGGCGCTGGGGCGCGCGGCTGCTGCGGAGCAGGCTGGGAAGCGTAGTTCGTTCGGGCGGCGCAAGGCGGCCACGCGGAGGCGGGACCCCTGCCCCGGCTGCCGCCCGGGGCTTCCCCACCGCCTGCCCTCCCCAGCAGGTGTCTTCTGGATCTGGGTCCCCACTGCGTAGCCGCTCTGTAGGCGAGGAGCATCTCAACCTTGAGAAAAAATCGCGTGGGCTCTTTTGAGAAGCTCGGGGCTACAGAAGGGTGGGTGGCAAAGGCTTTTCAAGCGTGTGAGGAGCCGTTGGGTGAGTGAGCATCTTTACTTGGAAGCTTTGTGAGACGTACGTTATGTTAGCTTTACGCCAGCCGAGGGCGGACGCTCGGGACATAGGAGTAACTAGGGTAGATGCCTGGGGAGGGAGGTAAACAAGGTGGGCTTTAGTGCGATCTTAAGTTTGGGGCTGAGAGTATTCGAGAGCCCACGCATACACAGTGACTTCACTGGATCTAAGAGAGGATTACTCACCTCATCTGTGAAATAAATACGCTTAAGGCTTGAGGCCATACTGTGAGGCCTAAACACATATCAGGGACATATGCGACGGTCCCCGTATCTGGCACTTAACACATGCTCGATCAATGTTCCTTCCTTGGGAGTTACAGGAGTGGGACAATCTGGCACCTTCCTGCCCGACAAGTCCTACATGTATAAATGCTCAGCTAAAGATAGCTGGGCTGAGTAAAGAAATGTTAAAATGCACCCCCTTTTGTTATTGTGAGCCGTTTAGTCAGTGAATATGTACTGTGATGGTCCCTCAGCCAGGTTCTTGGGAGTTACATTGTCTTGTTTCTGAAACTGGAAAGTAGGGTGGGTGACCTAGGACAAAGGCCAAAATTATGAAAATACATGGCATCGCAGGATTATGGTCCAGAAGCTTTTACTAACTAGATGTGATCACTCTCCTTTTTAAACCCTTGCTGCCTAATTTCAGTACAACTTTTACCTTTAGCACTTATTTTCACAGTTTAAGATATGTTGAATTCTGAAAGTAGTTACTATGCAGTATTTCACACTATAGTGGGATTTGCGTTTTAAAGAAGTGGCGGAAGGAAAACGAGCCAAAGGGATGAATGTGGCAATTGCACATGGAATCTAACAGCTAAAGGAGCATGGGTGGGAGGGGCTTGTGAAATAGCATCATAATCTGGGATGAACAGTGTAGAATCATGTGGCCAAAAAGGGAAAGGAAACACATAAAGTGCTGCAGAAGAAATTATATTTGAAAATAATAACACCACTTTGAATTTGTGAAAATATTTTCCTCTTCATGTTCTTATTTGATTTTTGCAACAACCTTGTGATGCAGAAGTGAGGGTTTCTCCTGTCAGAGTTTTATGAGGCAGACAGAGATGATATGACTTGGTCAAGGTCATCTGGTTGGTTCTTAAGACTATCTTTTCTCCTTCCACTCTGGGATTTCCCAAAAGAGGTAGTTTTTTCTTGTGTGTGTCAATGTAGGGGCATCCCCTTCCCCAGCAGGAGGACTGAGTCAGAAAATAAAGTTAATTGCCAACACTCTTGGACCCAGCATGAACAATGGCACACCCTGACTGCTGAAAGTCCAGGGTGGTTTCCACTATCAACTGTGATATTGCCCTGGGCTTTGGGCCTCTACTCCAGAATGACAAATCTGGACTGGAAAGAGCTAAATGTAATGGAGGTATAACCAAACCAGTTCAATTCTCATTCCCAAATTATCCTGTATATTTGTTATTCCAAATGTCCTGTATAACAGACACAGTATCTCTTTTTCCTACTGCACTTTTGTCAAAAATTGTATCATTCTGTTAAATAAGAATGGGATGTTTTCCCAGAGAGAGATGATGGTAGGTGTAAACTGAAAATATTAGAACAATGTCATTGGGATTGGAAAAAAATTAGCAAAGATTCATTATGGCAAGAGGTTTGCTATGTCTGGGTGTTATGAGATGAATGGAGCATTCCTTCAGATGAAGACTGTGAAAGTCATAAAAATAATTTCTTAAGGCAAAGTCATAGTTGGCAGCCAAAGCAGAGATACAAGAGCTATCGATAGTCCCTAGTGCCCTAAGATTTGGGGAGATGTTGTCAACAAACTAAAGAAAGTGAGCTGTGAAAAGGAATTTCTGCTCGATCTGTGCACACTGAGGGCTGGAAGTTATAGGTGTTAGTGATTGAGAAAAGTAGAACACTTAACATTTCTTTTTTCCTTTAACCTTTCTACTTTTAATATTAAAACTTAATGGAAAGATATTATCAGTTACAGTTTAATTCTTTCAATTTAATGCCTCTGTCTAAAATTATTTAAGGGAGAAAAGGATGTTAGCTAGGCTTGTGACTTCTCAGATAAAAAGTTCTCTCTGGATTTTATCTTGCAGGCTTAACTTTTAAACTTGCTTCTTTATAAAAGGAAACTAGAAATAGAAGTAGAGCTAGAAGGAACTTTATAAAATATTTGTCTAGTCTTCATGCAAATGAGGAAACTGATACTTTCACAGTAAATGTTACTTGGTAGAAAGTAAAATCATGGGGTTTTTGTTTGTTTAATTTTTTTATTGATGTAAGCATATATTATAACATTATATAAATTTCAGGTATGCATCTTTATAAATAAACAACTGTGTATACTACATTAACTTCACCACTAAAAGTCCAGTTCTATCCTTCACCATACAGTTGACCCCTTTAAGCTGATTTACCACCCTACCTACCCTTCTGGTAACTACTAATTTGGTCTTTTTTTTTTTCCCCCAAAGATTTATTTTTTATTTTTGCATAGAAGAACTGAGGTGTAGACCAGAGGTGTGGGGGGTGAGAGGATTCACCAGAGACAGAGTGGAGAGCAGAAGAGGCAGATCTACTGAAATACACTGCTGAGGGGAGCAGCGGGTGAGGCAGGAGAGGTCTGCTACACTGTGTGGGAAGCTCCCTGGCCAGGATCAAACTGGTGCCATGGTGGCTGGTGATAGTTTCATAACACTGAGACTTTAACCCCTGCACCACCCGGGAGGCCCTACTTTGGTCTTCTATAGTAAAAAAGTTTCCTTTTGTAAAATTAATTTGTTTTGTTTTGTTTCTTTATATACCACATATAAGTGAAATCATACAGTGTTTATCTTTCTCCATCTGATTCATTTCACCAAGGATAATACCCTCTAGGTCCATCCATGTTTTTGCAAATGCAGGATTTCATCTCTCTTTTTTTTTTTTTAATAGCTAAATATTATTCTACTGTGTATATATACCACATCTTTATCCAATCATCTGCTCATGGTCACTTAGGTTGTTTCTGGCTCTTGGCTAATGGGAATAATGCTCTAATGAACATGGGGTGCATAAACTTCTTCAAATCAATGTTTCTGTATTTTTTGAATAAATATCCAGAAAAGAGATGACTGGATCGTGGGGAATTTGTATTTTTAATTTTTGAAGAATCTTCATACCACTTCCATAATGACTATACCAATTTACAATCCTGCCAAAAGTGTTCAAGTGTTCTCTCCACTCCAACAATTGTTGATTCTTGTCTTTTGGATGATGGCCATTCTCACCAGTTTAAGGTGATATCTCATTGGTTTAGTTTGCATTTCCCTAATTATAAGAAATCTATTTATGTGTTAGTTGGTCATCTGTATGTTGTCTTTGGATAAGAGTTTATTCAGATTCTCATCCCATTTTTTAAACAGGTTTTTTTTTTAAAGATTTATTTATTTATGCATACAAGAACTGGAGTGTAGGCCAGAGGTGTGGGAGTGGTAAGAGGATTCACCAGAGACAGAGTGAGGGGCAGAACAGGGAGATTGACTGAAATACATTGCTGAGAGGAGCAGTGGGCAAGGCAGGAGGGGTCTGCTGCGCTGTGTGGGAAGCTTCCTGGCTGGGGATCGAACTCGTGCTGCAGGGGCTGCAATAGCTTCATGGTGCTGAGACTCAACCCACTGTGCCACAAGGGAGGCCCTTAATCAGGTTTTTTGATGTTGTTGATTTTTATGAATTATTTATATATTTGGGTATAACTCCTTGTTAGGCAAATAATATGAAAATATCTTCTCCCACTCGGTAAAATCTCATTTTGTTCTCATGACAAAAAGTAAAAAACTCGATGTGGCAGTTACAGTGAAGTATTTTATTATTCATAATGTGTTATATCTCACTAGGAACAGATAGTAGATACTGTGGCTTATCTATTCAACATCCATCCCACCCTCGTCTTTCTTCTTTATAGGAACCTGTACAGGTTTTTATCCATTTTGGAAGGTGACACTATGATCATTTCAGAGGTACACTCTTAACCCTACCCTGGGTAAGAAGAATAGGATCTTCCTGACCACAGGTGAGAGATTAGGGATGGGCTTGACCTGGTTCTGACCAAAGAGACCAGAACACAGGCCCGCTAAAGACCTTCCAAGAAAGATTTTCTTGCTCTTAAATAAGGAAACATGCCACCGTCCCCACTAGATGTTGTTAAATCTGGCTGTGTTACCTGCAACAGGAATAGCCATTTTAGAAGCATCAGAAGATCCAACCTTAGGACAAAGCCAGCACACTGATGGTGGCAGACTAAGGGAGGTAGAATGGACCAGGCTCTGTGATGTTGTTGTAGGGTCAATAAATCAATTAGCCTGGTGCTGCCTTACTTCTGGATTTCTTGTTATATGAGGAATAAATATCCTTATTGTTGAGTCACTTTGAGATGGACTTTTCTGTTACCTGAGATTGAAAGGCTTCTAAGTGCTATAGGTGAAATGTGAAAGTCAGTTCTTAGGATGGACTGAAAGACTACTTCCCAGAGTTGATAAAGACAATGCACCACACCCACAGGCAAAGACAGGGATATGATCATGTAACTTCATGCTTTTATCTCACATTTAAATGTATAATCCATCTAAAATTAAATGTTGTATATGGTAGAAAGTAGAGGTCCTATCACTTGTTCTACCATGAAGTACTTTCTAGAACATTCACCATGGAACTCATGCTACAGTGGCTTGATAATGCTGAGACTTTAACCCCTGCACCACCAGGGAAGCCCTAGAGTACTGACTTTTTTTTTTAAAAGATTTATTTTTTATTTATACATACAAGCTGGGGTACAGGCCAGAGGCGTGGGGCAGCGAGAGGGTTCACCAGAGATGGAGCGGGTAGCAGAACAGGCAGATCAGAAATACACTGCTGAGGAGAGCAGCGGGCAAGGCAAGAGAGGTCTGCTGTGCCATGCGGGATTCTCCCCGGCCGGGCTTTGAACTTGCGTCGCCGCTGCTGACAGCTCCACAGCGCAACGCTTAGCCGCTGCGCCACCGGGGAGGCCCTAGAGTACTGACTTTTTAAAAAACAACAGTTGGTCCTCTCTTGTGGCCTATAGTTAAGTCTCAGGGCTACCACTGTGACAGTCTGAGTTCGATCCCAGACCAGGGAGCTAACCCACATCGCGCAGCAGACCTCTCCTGTTTTGCCCGCTGCTCCCCTCAGCAGTGTATTTCAGTAGATCTGCCTGTTCTGCTCCCTACTCTGTTTCTGGTGAATCCTCACACACATATACCCCTCCTCTGGCCTGAAAAATAAATAAAATCTTTAAAAATAATAGTTTTGGGGGCCTCCCCGGTGGCGCAGCAGTTAAGCGCTGCACTGTGGAGCTGCCGGCAGCGGCGACGCGAGTTCGACACCCGGCTGGGGAGAATCCCACATGGCGAGGCAGACCTCTCCTGCCTTGCCTGCTGCTCCCCTCAGCAGTGTATTTCTGATCTGCCTGTTCTGCTACCCGCTCCGTCTCTGGTGAACTCTCTCGTTGCCCCACGCCTCTGGCCTGTATCCCAGCTTGTATGTATAAATAAAAAATAAATCTTAAAAAAATAATAATAATAGTTTTTCTCTCCATGAATGTGGTCTTTTTTTTAAATTTATCTAAGTCTTCCTTAATGTCTAACAAAGTTTAACTTTTTTCCCTATAAATATCTTGTTCATCCTTTCTTAGATGCAGTCCTTGGTTCTATATATTATGTCATTTAAATTATTAATAATATTAAAGCACCCTTGGGTTTCTGAGGTAGTCATTTTGTTGATGATAGAGTATCTCTTATATGAACTCTTATATTTGACTTAATATTTTAAGATTCTTTCATGCATTGTTTATGAGTGAGATTAGTCCATATGTCTCTTCTTACTTTTCTCAATTGTTCTTGGTCATGGAAATATCATGTCATATATGGGAATGTGTGTACTGTTATATTATGTACTAGGTCAAGGATTGTTTCTGCTATTTCTGTTTGCCAGAGTTTACTTTGGGTTAATTTAGTCCTTGAAAAGTTGATAGAATCTTCCAACAAAATATTCTAACTTCACAATTTTTCAGTACGAAGATTTTTTTTTTTAAGATTTATTTATTTATGCATACAAACCGGGGTCTAGGCCAGAGATGTGGGGTGGTGAGAGGATTCACCAGAGACAGAGTGGGGAGCAGAACAGGCAGATCGACTGAAGTACAATGCTGAGGGGAGCAGCGGGCGAGGCAGGAGAGGTCTGCTGCACCGCCATGTGGTAATCTCCCTGGCCAGGAATGGAACTCGTGCTGCAGTGGCCTGGATAGTTTCACAGTGCTGCGCTTAACCTATTGCGCCACCAGGGAGGCCCAGTACCAAGATTTTTTTTTTTTTTAAAAGATTTATTTATTTATACATACAGCTGGGGTACAGGCCAGAGGTGTGGGGCGGCGAGAGGGTTCACCAGAGACAGAGCGGGTAGCAGAACAGGCAGATCAGAAATACACTGCTGAGCGGAGCAGCGGGCGAGGCAGGAGAGGTCTACCGCACCATGTGGGATTCTCCCTGGCCGGGCGTCGAACTCGCATCAATGCTGCCGACAGCTCCACAGCGCAGCGCTTAACCGCTGCGCCACTAGGGAGGCCCCAGTACCAAGATTTTTAACTGTAGTACTCATTCTATTTCTTTAAAGATTATAGAACTATTCAGACTTTCTATATCTTTATGTTCTCATATCTAGGCAAGTTATTTATGGCCTAACTTTCAAGTTGCTCTTGTTTTGATACAGAAGGCTGTGCCTTTTATAAAATTTCAGTTTAGTTATGAAGGTCATTTAAAATTAAATCTAGGGCCTCCCCGGTGGCGCAGTGGTTGGGCATTGTGCTGTGGAGCTGTCAGAGGCGGCGACGTGAGTTCGGCGCCCGGCCAGGGAGGGTCCCACATGGCGCGGCAGACCTCTCCTGCCTCGCCCGCTGCTCCCCTCAGCAGTGTGTTTCCATAGGTCTGCCTGTGCTGCTCCCCGCTCTATCTCTGGTGAACCCTCTCGCCGCCCCACACCTCTGGCCTGTACCCCAGCTGTGTGCATAAATAAATAAATCTTAAAAAAAAAATTAAATTAAATTAAATCTAAAATGTAATACTTATAGTAGGAAGACACGTATTAGTTTAGACTTCCAGTTTCCCAGGACAGAACTTCAACTTTATTAGATATGGTCATAACAGCTCTTCAAAGTGGTTGCACCAATTTATGTTGTCATCAGTACTATTTGAGAATTCTTGTTGCTTGACACTTTCACAGGTATCTGGACTTTTGCTAATGTCATGCCTTTGAAATTATAGTTTTGAATTGAATTTTTCTGCTGACTGGTGATGTTGAACATCTTTCCCTAGGTTTATTTGGCATATGAGTTTTATTTTCTGTAAATTGCCTGTTCTTATCTTTTGACCATTTTCTAGTGCGTATTTGTCTTTTAATACTTTGTAGCTATTTTATTTTATTTTATATTTTTAAGATTTATTTTTTATTTATACATGCAAGCTGGGGTACAGGCCAGAGGTGTGGGGCAGCAAGAGGGTTCACCAGAGACGGAGCGGGTAGCAGAACAGGCAGATCAGAAATACACTGCTGAGGGGAGCAGCGAGAGGTCTGCCGCACCATGTGGGATTCTCCCTGGCCGGGGTTCGAACCCCCGTCTCTGCTGCCGACAGTTCCACAGCTCAGCGCTTAACCGCTGCGCAACCGGGGAGACCCACTTTGTAGCTGTTTTAATATATTCTGGAAAGTAATACTTATCAATTACATATTCAAATATATTTTCCCATTTTACTCCTTGTCTATTCAAAATTTAAAGGTGCTTTGTGGGGCCACAGAAATTGTTAATGTTGATATTTGGAATTCTTCAATCTTTTTTCTTTGGGGTTTGTATTTGTGGTCATTTACTTAAGAAATCCTTTATAACCCCCAAGTTATAAAGATGTTATTCTTAAAGTGTTAAAGTTTGTCTTTCCCGGTTACCTTTTATCAACTTGTAACTGATTTTGTTAGATGATATAAGGTAAAACTTAACTTACTTCTTTTCTTCACATGCACGGACAGCTAACTGTGCCTGCCACATTTATTGAATGTAAATCTATCTGTCACATATCAGCTTCTCTGGCATGTATGAGTCTGTTTCTTGGATTTCTTGATTGTCCCTCTGTCATATAAGTCTATCCCAGCATCAGTGCTGCAATAGTTCAGTTCCCGCACCTTTGCTATAAACCCTAATGACCATGAGGGTAAGTTCCCTTCCTCATTCTTCTTCAGGAATATCTTGGCTCTTCTTAGCCTTTATCTGCTATGTGAATTTTAAGCCTGTCATGTCCTTTGAAGAATACTATAGGGATTTTGGTTGAAATTTTAATGTTTGTAAGTTTGGGAAGGAAATAAACATGGCATAGCTCTGTTTTTATTTATATCTTTTTTATGCCTTCAATAGAATTTATAATATTTTCATATAAAGTATGCTTTACTTGTACTAAGCTTATTCCTCAATATTTTTGGAATATTACTTTCTAGTTAAATTATACTTTCTAGTTGAATTATACTTTCTAGTGGAATTATGCTTTCTAACTGATAAACACAATTGATGTTTGCATATTAATCTTGTGTTTTATAACATTGAATTATTAACAGCCCCAATATTTGAACAGTTCTAAAATAGAAATTATGTTGCCAGTAAACACTGTAGTATTGTCTATTATCAGTAAACTGAACTAAATATCACATGCAAGTTAAATGGTAAACAAGAGGTACAAGCTGCCTTGGAATTCAATGGAGAAACAGCAACAATTAGGTAGTTGCTGGAGGAGACCCTGGGAAGAATCAGGGAAGAACTGGTGGAGGATGTATCATTTGAGATGGACCTTTTTTAAAAAATACAGACAGAAAGTATTGGAAGAGTGTCAGGACAGATGGAGGGTATGTCATATGTAAGGCATAAATGTTGAAACAAAGCAAGTTCAAGTGATTCTGTTGGGAAGGAACATATCAAGCGTACAGTTGTACATGAGGTATGACCAAAACATGGAAAATAAAAATGGAAATAATAGCTCAAAATTCAGTGTAAGTGCTGTTGTCCATGGAAACCACTGCATTTTAGAATGAGAGAGTCATACAAACCACTTGCACCTCTTCCGTCCTTTGTCATGTCTACTGATTTCTAGTTCCTTTGCCTCTGTCCAGCATCCACATATCAAAAGTTCAGCCAATGATCCAAACTTCTGGTCTCTGATCTGCCTATTGAAGAGCTGTCCAAAGTACACCAGAAACATGGACACTAGATTCTAGTAAATGCACCCATTTTGTGTAGATTCCTGTCAGAGTCCAGAATATTGAGGAGACTGTGCAGATGAGGACCACAGATAAGAGGCCATTGGTGGACTTCATGACTTTGGGGAGTTGTGATTTCAGGGTATTAAGAGAGGAAACCCATAGGGAAAAAATGGTTGCAGATAGCAAATTCGAAGTAGTGAGCTAGGATAATGGACTGTAGCTAGTCAAACTTTCAAGGCAGTTCAGAACTAAAACTGGCACTGGTGTGCAATGCAGGGTGAATCCCAAACAACTAAATGGTTAGTTTGAGATCATCATCAGGCCTTAGAAAAGCTCTTCCTCCTGGTGTAATGTTGAAAGGACAGCACCTCCAAGTTGTTAAGATGGAAAAGTTGTGTGTTTAATGGGATTGATGTTTTCTTTTGAGGTCGTGGGGATAATCGGGTGGGGGTGGGAAGAGGACAGTATCCTTGGCAGGACTCTAAAGCCTGAGAAAGCTGATGCCCGCTGGGGAAATCAATGATAGGAGGTAGAGCAAAGCTTTGGGTTTTGCTGTGGTCAGTGCAGAGCTGTACCAGGTTCTATCAATATGGCACAGGGGTCCACCTCCTCAGGAGGACGCCTTGGGATCTGCTCCCCTTCACCTCCAAGCCTGTGGACTTCAGAGCACCCCCAGTTCCTCGCACTGCGACCTCCGCGGGTACGGGGGCGCAGCGTGGAGCCCCGGCTGTAGGCCCCGCAGCTGCGAAAACTGGTTTCGCTCTTCCCTTGCAGGTGAGTGGAGAGAAGGCGGCACGTGGAGCAAGGAGGCGTCCGTCATGCCCGGCCCGCAGCTTAGCGCCGCGGCTTCCAGCCCGCCGCCCCCGCTGAAAGGCCGGCTCCAGCCCCTGTGAGGAGGTAGAAGAGGCGGCGGCGGCGGCGGCGGAGGCGGAGGCGCCGCCCCTTTGGCGAGGTTCCCGACCTGGCGGCCTCCGCGGGACCCATGGCGGACTCCTCACCGGCGCTGTCCCTGCGGGCAGGCGGCCCCCGCACAGCCCGGCCCTCGGCGCCCTCGCCGCCGCCGCGCTCGCGCTCGGGCTCCGAGTCCGAAGAGGCCGAGCTGTCGCTGAGCCTGGCCCGCACCAAAACCCGCTCGTACGGCAGCACGGCCAGCGTGCGGGCGCCGCTGGGCGCCGGCGTCATCGAGCGCCATGTGGAGCACCGGGTCCGCGCCGGCGACACGCTGCAGGGCATCGCGCTCAAGTACGGAGTCACGGTGAGCAGGGCGGCCACGGAGCGGGGTGCTCCGAGCGCGGTGCGGGAGTGATGGGAGCCGGGGGACCGACGAGGCAGCCATCTGCACCCCGGCGGCTGGGCCCCCGGCCCTCACTGAGCGCGCGCTGCGGGCGGCAGCAGTGGGCGCCCAAGCTGGTCCCGGAGCCCGAGGGGCGGGCCTCGCCGGGTCGGTGCTTCAGTTCCCTGAGCTGGGACTGGGAGCAGAACTGTCACGCGAGGTAGGCCCAGGAGGACCAGGAATCACGGTCACACAATTTTCAGTCCCCACCACACTACTAGCTGTTCTAAGTTGAGGATTTGGGCAGGAAATTTTGTTTTCTGGATAAACAAGCACTGTGATGAGTCAGGAATGGTAGACTTGTTCCCGCTGGATGGTTCTGGTTCTATCGATTATGCTTCTTTATTTAGAAGTGAAATTATACCCCTGGGCTCACTGGCAACTATGAATGTGACACCTGTCGCTAAGCAGCAGCCAAGAACTGTGGTCTCGGTGAGCTGGAGAGCTGTGTTTATTATAAATTTATAAGTGTGTGTGTCTTAGGCATATTGCATTACACCTCTGGGAAGAACATGGAAACCTGAGGGAACATATTGTTTCACTGAAATTAGTTAAAATTGATTCTAGCTATATGATGGCCATTTTGCATTTGAGTTCCATATCAGTTTTCAGTGTTCTTTCCCGAAGCACCTTAGACAGGAATGGGAAGAAATGTGATCTTATCTCTATCTTTCTTTTAAAGTGAAACTCATCCTCCACCCAGTGACAGAGACTGAGTAATCTATTTTGAACATTTGAGCTGGTGTATGTTTACCTAGCAGATCCTTCTATCACTTCATTTTGAGAGAAAGCATCTTACTGTGCAGATGTGCCCTGATATAATCATGCCATGCATAGTGCCATTCTGCCCTCTTGGGAGTTTCTAGAGGTGAAACAATACAGAAAACATAGAGCTACAGTTTTTATGTGCATTAATGTTACCTGATTTGGGTCAGAGCTAGAGGAGAGCAGATGGGCAACATCAGTAGCTGCTTCTGCTAAATGCTGCTGTGTGTCAGGAATTGCATTTGTCTTGCTCCATCTTTGTTCTTATTCAATCTGATTTCTCTAGTAAGTCTTGGAGGTAGGTGTAATTAACCTCCTTTTTACAGATGGGAAGGATATTTTCCAAATATGCTTAGTCATTTAAACCAGCTTGAATTAATATAATAAGTCATTTGCTTTTCTCTAGATATTACTTCTGATTTCTACCCTATTTTTATCCTACTCTTAACAAGAGCTGTCTTAGCATCTTGGTTACTGAAGGGAGGTTTTTTCTGTCTGTATCTTACCAATTAGGCCAGGAGAACTGAATCTAAGAATCCATGATATTCAGAGAAGTGTTATTTGCTTGGTCCCTGCTCCCAGTAGTTCCTCTGCTACTCCACTGTGCTCTGTAGTTTCAGTTGGGGTGCTCACTTAGTACCCCACCTTTCACCAAATGATTTCTAATCCACATTCTCTTTAATATAGATCATGTTACTCATAACCTTATCACCCCTTCCATTAAAGGATAAATCAAAATCTTAGAACTTTTTATAACGACTTCATTTTGTAAGTGGTTGAATTCAAGTATAATAAATTAGGAACTATAACTTATAGTCACAAATAATCTATTACAGTGTTTCTTAACCTCAGCACTACTGATATTATGAGTCAGACAATTCTTTGTTGTGGGAGTTGTCCAGTGATTGCAGGATGTTTAGCAGCATCTCTCACCTCTGCCCACTAGATGCCAATAGCACCCCTAATAGAGACATTTGCCAGGTGTTCCCTGGAAAGACACTTTATTGAGAACCACTGACTTATTACATCTATATCATTTACTTTGGGCCCTAAACTATAGTTGATGCATTTTTTGTTTCATATTCTCCCACTGGTTATATGGAACCAGGGAAAGTGATACCATTACAGTTAAATGATACTGTATCATTAGTTAATATCTGCAGATTTAATTGGATTTACTCATTGTAAATTGAGATTTTAAGGGAAAACTAAAAAATGCAGAAGAGTTTTTTTCTCTTTCTGGTTGAATGGGAATATATTAAGTAAGTTAAGACTCTGCTAGTGACCTTCAAGGTCATCTACAACTTACTTAATTATTGTTTAAAAGATGATAAAATGTTGGAGATTTGGAGAGCAAAGGCAGTGTACCTGAAAATCAAGTCAGTCCAGGCAAATGTAACAGTTGTCTTTAACATCCCATGTCTGAGGAGCTTAGACCACAGTTCTTCAGTCTCACAGTAACAGGAACTCTCAAAAAGCCTGTCTGTCCATGTCAACTCCCTGATCACCCAGTTGGGAGACATAGCAGGACTTCAGTGCCTTAATGGGGGAGACTGGTAAAAGTCAGTAACATTTTAGGTACCATGAGGTTCCAGAACAGAAAGATAGAGACATGATTGCTAATCCTTGTACCAGAGGAACAAGGTGGAAACTGGCTATCTAAAGTAGTACTCAATGACTAGCAGCAGGGTACACCCAAGCTGTGGGGAAAAATGTGTTCCTCAAACTTTCCTGAATAGGAGAATGCTCCGGGACACACTAAAAACAAAAGATCCTAGCTGACCTTGAATCTGCTTGGAACAGACTATTCAGAAAAGGAGCCCAGGAATATCTGTTTTACAGGCATGGAAGAGCCCTGTACTTGGTTTAATGTCTGCTGTTGCTATCTTAAAATTTCAAAAACTTGTGAACCAGGATCCCACATTTTTGCTTTTTACTGGGCCCTGCAAATTGTGTGGCTGATGTTAGCTGTGAGACTTTCTTCCCTCCCCCTTCCTTGCCTTGTTTTCTCACTTATTGGATTTTTCTTTCCTTTTTTTCCTAAGCTTCTCTTTCTGGCAATACATTAGTGAATAAAATCCGTGCTCCCATAGAGCTTGTATTTTAGTCAGTGGAGGTAGTAAGTAAACAGACAAAACATGTTTTAAGTGTTGTTAAACAAAATGAGAAAAAAAATTAAGCAGGGAAAGGAGACAGGAAGGGCTGGTGGGGATAGCTGTACTTCCCAACTGTTCTGGCTATGAAAGACCTCACTCAGAAGAATGTAAAGGAGGAAGCCCTACAGATAGGAACAATGAGTGTGCAAAGATGGGAGCTTAATAGATAAGTTCCAGCAATGCTGCAGTGTGGCTGGTGCTTTGATTGCACTGGGTGCACTTCACTAAGGACCTTGAAGGCAAGTGTAAGAAATTCAAATATTTGTCTGAGTAAGTTGGAAAACGTTGGAGGGGGTTGAGCAGAAGAATGACACAATCTGCATTGTGAATGGAAAGGACCACTCTGGTTGCTGCTTTGAGAATAGGCTGTAGGAGGGCAAGTGTGATGGCAGGGGGATCAAATGGGATGGAGGCTTTTGCAGTAATGCAGGTGAGAGAGGACAGTAGCTTGGACCAAAGCAGTAGAGGAGGAAATGGTGAGAAATGGCTGGATTCTGGATGATTTGCTGATGTGCTATACATTTTCTGCTTGTTTACTGTATAGTTTGAGTATCTCTGTCCTAGTGGTGGGTCCAGGGATCTAGGACTCTAATCTATATGGAAGAAGAATGTAGAGGTTCAAGAACCTGGCCAGGCCTAACACCTGAAGGACCCTAGTTCTGCTGCCAATGACTTAGAAAATATCCTGTAAGAGGGTGGTCCTCAGGAAAGGGGAATGTCCCAGGACCCCCACCCCCACCTCAAACCAGAGAGATCCAAGACACCTAAGACTAGGAATCCCAGAATGCCATCATCACCGAAGGAAGGATGCTGAGGACTGAGGGTGGAGTTAAGAAATGGTTTTGGGATTTAAAAACCAGATCTGTGAGCTTGGGCGGCTGGGGGAGGGAGGGGGCGGCGATTGCTCATGGTTGTGGATTGCTAGGTTTTTGAGTGGGCCATAAGATTCCAGCTCAGCGGAACTGGTAGGACGCATTCACCAATTTATTCTTTATCTTTTTCCCTTCCCTTTTTGTAAATAAACCCTTTTATTAATTTTATTCTGTGTGTCTGCAGTTGAGTCTTTTAAGTCCCTTTTAAGCACATGGGTGAGAACCCAGACAGGCACCCTATTTACATCAGGGCTGCCCTGTAACAATCTTTTTTTTTTTTTTTAAAGATTTATTTTTTATTTATGCATACAAGCTGGGGTACAGGCCAGAGGCGTGGGGCAGCGAGAGGGTTCACCAGAGACAGAGTGGGGAGCAGAACAGGCAGATCAGAAAAACACTGCTGAGGAGAGCAGCGGGCGAGGCAGGAGAGGTCTGCCGTGCCATGTGGGATTCTCCTTGGCTGGGCGTTGAACTCGCCTCGCCGCTGCCAACAGCTCCATAGCGCAGCGCTTAACCGCTGCTCCACCGGGGAGGCCCCCCTGTAACAATCTTAATGACCCTTACCACCATCCCCTTTAAAATCTTTAGTAGTTATTTGCAGTTGGCATTCATTGTTGTTTTATTGTTTTTTTTTGTTTGTTTGTTTGTTTGTTTTTTACCGACTTTTGAGCCTGGTTTGTTTGAGGCCCAGTGCTGGGTAGATGCTGGGGCTACAAAATAATACATGTTGAGTTCATCAGTAAGTTCATCAGTGACTGCTTTCCATTAGCCTACAGCTACTTGAGAAGCCTGCAAGCGTCTCTGATTCATGTTTGTATGGTCTGTGCTAATCGGAGTCTGGCAGAATATAGACCCTCTATGTATGCAGGATTTACATCCACTGGACAGCCTGACTGGTATGGAATCTTGAGGACCTGATTTGAGCAAACCCTGAAAGGTGAGGCCCAGGGAAGGACTGAGTGAAGGGAGTACAGCCTGCTTGGCTGTAATTGCAAAGATTGATTTGTGTCTAGTTTTCAAACCTATAAAAAGAAGACTGCTATAGTTACTGGTGCCATGTGTTTGTTTCTTCCCCTTCCACCTTGCATTAAATACATGCTCAGATGTGAACATCTCTGCTGTGGTAAGATACATTTAAGGAAGTGGGTGTGGGAAACTGAAACTATTTGGGCTGACTTGAAAATATAGTTCAGCTCTCAGACATGAACTTGTTTGAACTAGAGTTTTCCAGGCTGTGTTTATCTCCGCTGAGACATGAAGGCCCCGTCTCTGACCCAGTATTCTAGATTTAGCTGTTGCTTTTGTGGTTACCCTAGCTGCTCTCAGTTGTATTCAAATCTCTGGAAGGAACTCATCAGCTCTAGGCCCTTCACTTTAAACTTCTTGTTTGGAAACTTTGGAAAAACATCTAGAGAGAACACAGTAAAGAAACTGAAAGTAAGGAGGCTGCCAGGAGACACCAGGAGACCTATCAATATTATTTGCATCAAGCTTTTTGTCTTTGCTTCCCTGTGGCAATTTGCTTGGCCATGCCCCCTACAGAGACCATACTGCCCCTGGTTCCCTCAGTCGCTTCCTGTCCAGTTTTGTTCACGGGGTCTTTTCTTTCTTTCCCAAGGAGCAGCTAAGCCCAGGTCCTTTCTTAATACTTTCCCTAAGAGAAGTTACCTTGCTGAGAAAAGGTGAAATGATTATCATTTTAGGGGAAGTAAGGGCTGCGAGTTAGAAATGTAAGTATATGTAAATCATTTGTGATTAAAACTTTAGTCCCTGCTGCTGTTAAAAATTGCTAACCCTTTCTGGTCACAGGGAAGAGAACCATAAATAAGTAGTTTTGCCTGTAGCGATAGGTATGGTAAAGTAGTAAAAAAACAACAGTCTTTAGTAAGTGTGCGTAAACACATAGATTATGATGTATTTTCTATTGAAAAACAGCTTTATTGAGGTATAATTTACATACTACAAAAATCAGCCATTTTCAGTGTGTAATTCAAGGACTTTCAGCACTTTTACAAGGCTGTGCAATCATTACCAAAATCCAATTTTAAAACAGTTCCATCACTCTGAAAAGATCCCTGTGCATATAACATTACTCCCTATGCCCTTCTCCCGTTGCAGAAGTTACTCCCAAATCTATAGATTGCCTTTATTCTGGAAATTTCAGATAAATGGAATGTCATATTCTTCTGAGATAACATGGAGAAGAAATGTTATTTTTTCCCATTAGCACATGGCAATGGAGGAGTCTGATTCCCTCCAACACCTCGAACTTAACAGGAGACTGTTCGGGGGTCAGATGTGTGTGTGAATTTAGCACTTGTAGTAAATCCTCTAAAGGAATCTTGTCTGTTTTCTGTGAAATGATAATAATCAAATGAGAAGTACATGTGTGTGTATGAAAATATTTTGTAAGCCACACAGTGCTATGTAAATGTTACTGTGTATCCTGAAATGTTTTGGAAAGGGATTTCTTTTTCTTTTTCTTGTTCTTTTTTTTTTTTTTTTTTAAGGAATGGAGAGAAAGAAAAATAAATTTTAAACATTGCATTCATAGTTAGGTAGGTGGCCTGGTAAAGCTGACCCAAATCACCTTAGGAGAGAGTTGTTGGCCATGGCGTTGAGATAGCTTTTGGGGGGGAGGTTTGTGAGTTTCATCCAGAGTGAACTCACCTTCATAAAATGTATTTACAGTTGTCATTACATAAGTTGTTTTTAAGTTTTTGAAGGTACTACTCTACATAATTTTGGCCTGGTCGACCTATGGCCTTCCTGTTAGCTCTTAATTATTCTGCAATCTGTTTCTTAGTGAACAGATAGTAACTTTTCACGAGTCATGCTGTTATAGGGCAGCCCCGATATAAATGGGGTGCCTGTCTGTGGGTTCTCACCCGTGCGCTTAAAAGGGACTTATAAGACTCAACTGCAGACAAACACAATAAAATTAATAAAAGGGTTTATTTACAAAAAGGGAAGGGAAAAAAGATAAAGAATAAATTGGTGAATGTGTCCTACCAGTTCCGTTGAGCTGAAATCTTAATGGCACACTGAAAACCTGGCAATCCGCAATCACAAGCAATCACCCCCGCTCCAAGCCCACAGGTCTGGTTTTTAAATCCCAAAACCATTTCTTAACTCCACCCTCAGTCCTCAGCATCCTTCCTTCGGTGATGATGGCCTTCTGGGATTCGTAGTCCTAGGTGTCTTGGATCTTTCTGGCTTGAGGTGGGGTTGGGGGTCCTGGGACACTCCCCTTTCCTGAGGACCACCCTCTTACAATGCTACTCAATCCTCCTTAGGAGAGACTTTTGAAATGACAGCATTTGACTGCTATCTGTCCCCTCTACTCAGCCACCCTCAAGAAACAGGGCAGCTCTGTGTCACTTTTGAAAAGGTCACACTTTCTAGTCTCATTATTAATTGGATATTAGGAAGAGTTGAACAGAGTGCTGGTGGGAAAGTGAGTTTTCTAGTTCTCCTTTGGACTGGATCATGACTTTTCATATGCGAGATGCCATTCTCAGAACATTAGATCCATTTACGTTCATATAAAAGTATAAACCATTCCAAAGCAAAACAAAACATCATTTCATTGTTCGGGATTATCTGCAGTATGGGCCGTGCTGCTGCAGTTTCCTCCACAACTGGACTTCCTGTTTCCACTGATGTCAGTTACTTGCCAATCCATTTTCTGCAAAGCAGCACAAGTCATCTTTAACTGTAATCAGGTCATGTCACTCCCTTCCTTCATCCTCCAGGACTTTCTTACCACAGTTAAAATAAAACCCAATTCTCACCTTGGCATCCAAGGCGGTGTGTGGCCTCAGCTTCTTCATTACTCCCTGTGCTTCAGCCACACCATTTTTTCCTGCTCTGGGGCAGTGCAGCTTTCTGTCTGGAACCCTTTCTGCCCCTACCCCAATGCTCCCACTCCCTCCTCCCATCCCTGACTCTTTGCAAAACGGATTTCATTCTATAGGTAAGAGTTTGGAGCCTGTGCGGTTGGTTCAAGCAATTGCTTGTAAAGGAGAACAAGTTAAAATCAAAGTCATTGCCTTCTGAAAAAATAAAATTAAAACTCAAGGTAGTGACAACATAGAATGTTGTTTATATGACATTTATATAGTCTTAGTGGAAGAAATGTTTTTTACTGGAAGAAAATGTGTACTCCTCACTTGTTTGCTGAATACGTATCAGGATCTGTTCTTACCTGTTCCTTTCTCACTTTTGATTGTATTTAATAGTAATAGTTGCTAACATTATTGAGATGCTTCCTGGGTGTCATACATTATTCTGAATGCTTTACAAGAATTAATTCCTTTAGTCCTCACAGCAATCATGTGGGGAAGATAGTACAGCTGAGTACCACATAACAATGTTTCAGTCAACACAGACCACGTATGTGCCGGTGATCCCTGTATGTGACCTAGGCATGTCATAGGTTGTACCACCTAGGTTTGTGTAAGTACACTCTCTTTGCACAATGACGAAATCACCTAATGATTCTTTTCTCAGAAAAGCACCCTATTGTTAAGTGAGCATGTTTGTATTGTTATCCTTACATTACAGAAAACAGATTTATAGAGAATGGTTAAAAAGTGGCAACGCTAGGATTTGAACCCAGAAAGTATTTCTAATATATATTTCTAACTGCACTCTTATATTGAACTCATGTACCTGTTTCACCTTCAGACTCAAATCTGCCTATCATCCTTAGCTTGGTTCCCATCTCGAAGGTGACTATGTCTGAATATCCATGATGTCTTTGATGCTCGCTTCCAATGTGTCATCTTAGAGTTCATACTATAAGGGTCATCATATACCTTAAGTGTTTACTGAGGCTACTGAAATGAAGTCTCTGACTTCAGGATGCCCATATCCTAGTCAAAGAGGCAATTCTCTAAGTGAACCGGTTATGCAACAGCAAGCACAGGAACTAGGGAGAGCCCTGACCTTCACTCCCTGTTAACTCCCAGACTTCACCCAGCATTTGACTCATCACCTTGTCTTGTGCACTGTCACTGGCCCCTTGCCTGATGGTGACCGTGATCACGTGGCTTGCTCTTAATGATAGATATATCCATCAGGGTCCTGGCAGGATGCACATAGCGTGCTCAGAGGGTGTGGCCAAAGAAAGTTTAATGATGGTGTTATAAGCCCCAACTCCAAAGACTGGGTCTTTGCCCTCTAGGGAAAGAATTCTCCAGAGAGCTCTAGGTGTTGGACAAGGCTTTCTTAGAGACTCATGCATGAGGGAACCCATGCCAGAAAGGGGAGTTAGGGGAGGTACATTAGGCAAGGTGGGGAGGAGGAGAACAATATCGTAGCTTGTTCAGGGGTGTGCTCTGCCTAGGCATTTGCAGACATAGGTTACTTTCCAGTGGGTTCTTGACCTTCTCCCTCCAGGAAATTGTGTGATAATCATTAGTTGAGATCTAATGCTTTTTTTCTAGCATGGCACCTCATGGTCAGTGTAGCAGGCCAAATTGTTGGACAGGGTGCTCCAGCCCATGATTTAGTCCACCCAACAAGCAGGACTTGTGGCAACTCACCCTATCAGCTTGCGATTTCTTTTACCTAAGCTGTCACAAAGGGACATTTACATAAGTGTGAGCAGGGTTAAGGAAACAAACAAGGGATGATAATGCACCAGGGGCTAGCAGCAGCAGGGAGACTTCCTCCCTCGGTCTGTAGGGCCTGAGGAAGCAGTGGTGTACCAGATACCAATGAGAGCTGGGGCCTAGGACAAGGCTCTGCCTGGTGGGAACTCTGCCATGGAGGGATGTAGCCCCTGGGGCTACAATGTAGTGGTTCTTCTGCTGGTTCATTCCTTTGGACTATCAACTGAAATTCTAAGGACAAGGAAGCTTAGAAATGCAGTTCCTAAGAAGTTAACCTCTTGAGGTTCAGGTCAGGCTCACAAAGAATGGAGAACAGATTACAAGGTGAAGGTGGCTTTAATGAAAGAATAACCGACACAGCAGATAACTTACAGCCCCTTTCTGGCTCTATGAGCTCATCTTTTCTACCTATTCCTCTGACCTGTATTATTTCATTCACCCACCCATCCTCATCACTTAGTGTATATAAGATCTTTGTTGGACCCAGGGTAACTATGAAATAATAGTTTATGTCCTGAAGCAATTGTAGTTTATTCTTGATGCTTCCAGCCCTACTCAGCAATCAGCTCCTTGTGTTCCTGTCTGCTCCATCATTCCCAGGAAACAATGACTTGTAGCAGCTGTAAACCCGTGTCAACAAGTATTTCTAAGGGTCCATTATCAGTGAGGACTCTTTCATTTTAGGTTGCAGAAAACCTAGTCAAATTGGCCTAAATGAAAGACCAAAAGTGAAGTTTATTGGTTTATAGAACTGAAAGATCCAAGGTTATTCTGGCTTCAGGCTTTGTGTTAGAGGACAAATTGCACTTCTCCAAAATTGCTTCTTGTCAGATTCCGTGAGATGCCAGAAGTTCCAGGTGCATTTCCTAGCAGAAAAAAATAGAGGCCCTTTCCCTTCCCTGACCAAGTGAAAGTCTTGCACCCCTGAATTGTTCTGAGATAGCGCTGAGACCTGTCGTGAAAGCCAGGGGACTGTGATGCTCCACACTGCAGGATGAGTCATATGCAGCTAGAGGCCATTGAAAGCCCCTGTACTAAGAGACACTGAGAAGGTGGATGCTGGGTGGTCAAACCAAGGTGCACTGAAGGCAGTATAGAATATACCCAAGCCTGCTATGGATAGAGTATCTGGGTTATTTATTCTTTTATATCTAAGCCTAAATTAGGCCACAGATAATGAAGATATTTAGATTAAAATTTATCTAATGTCTAATGCATCTGTCTATTCACATTCTTTCTTCTTCACCCTTCTCTTCACTCTAATTGGAAACTAGAATACAAAAGACTGCCTAACCCTGCTACTGGACGAAACAAGCAAGGGATTCTAGCCCTTCCCCCACGCCTCTGGCACTGAGTTATCCCCAGTGAGCTCATTGAAAGCCAGGGGTTATGGAGTAAGATGTATCTCACCAGATACCGCACCAGCCTGTGGGACTCTTTTGAGAACCCCAATCAGGAATGAAATGAGGACCCCAGACCACGCACTGGAGATAAGGGATAGAAGGTGAAACAGCAAGAGACAGAGCTCCAAGGAGACCTTTCCGGGCATAAGAGGCTCTCAGTTTGGCTCCAAAAGAACAGATTATGTTGAGTTGTGCTTAGAATGGGCGGGGAAGTGGTGGTGGTGGCAACCATGTTGTTCCTCCTTCTGGTGTGTTCTGGGCGTTTCTCTCTTGGCATCTGCTCAGTTGGTGATCATGTTGCCCTAGACATCGCATGTGCAGAATAGGGCAGGTAGATCCCATCCAGGGGTGGAAATCTTATAGTGGGCTGTCAGCAACTTTTGGTCACTTTTCACTTCACTTTTCACTTTCACTGCATATATATTTTAATCCAGTCTTTTTTGTTCTGGGGGGTAAGATTTATTTCTTTATGCATAGAACCGGGGTGTAGGCCAGTGGTGCAGGGGCTGAGAGGATTCACCAGAGACAGAATGCGGAGCAGAACAGGCATATCTACCAAAATACACTGCTGAGGGGAGCAGCGGGCCAGACAGGAGAGGTCTATTGCACCATATGTGGGTTAGCTCCCTGACCAGGGACTGAACTCAGGCCATAGTGGTGGTAGCTGAGTAGTGCTGAAACTTAACCCCGACACCACCAGGGAGGCCCTTTTTAATCTGATCGTAACTCTGCTTGATTCTGGGGTCTGCTACTTCCTCCTTTGGTGATGGCAGGGTTTAGATGTTCTGCAAAGGTAGCTTGAAAACAGAGTGTTGCGAGAGTTTTGTAGCAAAAGCAAACAGTTTAACAATATAGGGGGCACCTGGAACCTCCCTGTTAATGACACTAGGGAGCCTTGAAACCCTGGGCTTGCAGTATGGATTAGCTTGGGATTCCATAAATAAAATCCTATATCCCAACCTCTCCCGCTTTCAACCCTACACAAAAAATATTTTAATGTATAACAGTCATGCGTCTCTCTCTCTCTCTTTTTTTTAAAGATTTGTTTATTTATGCATACCAGAGCTGGGGTGTAGGCCAGAGGTATGTGGGGGGGGGAGGGGATTCACCAGAGACGGAGTGGGGAACAGAACAGGCAGATCAACTGAAATCCTGGGGATAGAACTTGTGCTGCAGTGGCTGCAGATAGCTTCATAGTGTTGGGACTTAACCCCTTGTGCCACCAGGGAGGCCCCCAACAGTCATGTGTCTTTTAATGGAAGGGTATGTGTTCTGAAAAATGTGTCATTAGGCAACGTTGTTGTGTGAACATCATAGAATTATTGATAATTAACAGACTTAGACAGGATAGCCTATGACATACCTAGGCTACATCTAGGGACCACTGTCATATATGCAGTCTTCTGTTGACCAAAATGTTGTTATGTGGTATATGACTGTATCTTTAAAGGAAAAAAGATAGTTTTAAGCATACTGTTTCATGGATTCAGTTTATAATAGGAAAATAGGAGAAACTGGGTTCATTTATTTGATTATTGCTTTTTCAAACTCTTTGAAGAAAATCTTTTTCACTCAAGCAATTTGTCATTAAAGAAATCCCATAATTGGTCCCATTAGTTGTGCACTTAAATCATGGCGTTTAATGGATTTTAGAGTCAGACAGATATTTTGCTGATAGATTTTAAGAGCCATGTGTGTACTTAGTCAAATCAGTCATCTTTTGTGTGCTTTAGTTTCCTCACTGGAAAATGGAGAGTAATAAGTACTATTTATGGCCCACGTGTTCTGCTAAATGCTCTCTTTCCTTCATATGTATGTAGATATCTCCCCTGCACTAGTATATAAATAAACTCTCATGTAATTATCTGTGGAAAATAGACAATACCAGTTTTACACACAAAGAAGCAGGCTTAATGAGTTGAGTAACAAGTTCATGTTCGTACAGTTTAACGTTGGTTGAACTGAGATTTGAAACCAGATCTGTCAGATTCACAAGCCAGAGTGGCTTAGCTTTTGTACTGAACTATCTTGGTTACACAAGTCACAAACAGTTGTGATGAAAATAAGATGGCATTGTGCATGTAAAGAACTTAGCATGGCTTGAGCTTCCAGGCTAGTTGGGTGGAGAAATCTGCAGACACATTATAATACAGTGTGATGATCATAAGCGTAGGCATTTCTGCAGCATGCTTGCAACCGTGTAATTTGAGTCCTGTCCGTGCTTTCCAGCATCGTGGACTCAGGCATGCACTTAACTCTTTTTTTTTAAAAAGATTTATTTATTTATACATACAAGCTGAGGTACAGGCTAGAGGCGTGGGGCGGCGAGAGGGTTCACCAGAGACAGAGTGGGGAGCAGAACAGGCAGATAAGAAATACACTGCTGAGGGGAGCAGCG
Source organism: Scalopus aquaticus (assembly GCA_004024925.1). Classification (NCBI taxonomy): domain Eukaryota; kingdom Metazoa; phylum Chordata; class Mammalia; order Eulipotyphla; family Talpidae; genus Scalopus; species Scalopus aquaticus. The sequence continues at coordinate 22,222 of PVIJ01004069.1, read as the reverse complement.
GGTGAGGCAGGAGAGGTCTGCCGCGCCATGTGGGATTCTCCCTGGCTGGGCGTCGAACTCACATAGCGAGCTGCCACAGCTCCACAGCGCAGTGCTCAACCTCTGCGCCACCAGGGAGGCCCTGCCGCTTAACTCTTGAGTCTGTTTCTTCACTTTAAAAACAATAATGATAATATCTATCTTGTAGAACTATTATGAAAACTAAATAAAGTAGCAAGTGTGAATTCCAGTTTGCCTTTTGCCCCTACCTCCTTCTCTATTTCTGTGATTTTGTGGGGAGCATCCACAGGTTATGAAAGAGTTTGAGGGTTGCAGAAACCATAACAAATTCTAGCTTCTTCATCTGCCATTTGTATGGTGATGCCATGATATATAATCTCTATGAACTTTGTTTCTTTTATTTGTAAAGTGGATCTTTCAATACCTGCTCCACAAGGTAGGAAAAACACGACACCGTATGTGAAGTGCTCTCTACTTCCTTTTCTTATTTGTCCCACTTTCATCCATTCTTCAAGACCCACCTAAACTCAAAATAATCAAAATCAGAGCCCTCCCTCTTCTGTGAGGCCTTTTTAATGACTGTAACCCCAGTCTACACTATTTTTCCAAATTCACATTTATCTCTGTACCAGCTCCTATAGCCATTTGGTTTACCAAACACAATTCCAGAGACACGAGAAGCATTTCATGAGTGAAATAGCAGCCCTAATGAAATTTTTTAAATATCAGATAATAAAAATATTAAAATAACAATGGAACTTATTATTAAATGCTTAAAAATCAACTTTTTAAAAAATTTAGGTAACATTGGTTTACAACTGTGTGTAATTCAGAGACACAGGATCACACCACCTTAGATGCATGTCACCACACCACACCCACCACCAAGGCACCCACAGACTGTACCACCGTCCATTGTGCCCCCTGCTCACTTTGTTTTCACTCCTCCCCTTCCCCATTTCATAGCCTCAGTTCCACAATCCAATTTTCAGGGTTGTTATTAAGGTTGCTGATATTGACAAAAACTGCCTTGTAGAGGAAATAATATACTGGGGGAAATTAGTCTTTACTTTTTTTAAGTTGGGAAATACAATTTCATGACACCTCTTGAGATATTTGGGGGTATCTGGGGGTTGTGACTAAATCTCGATTAAGAATCTCAAATCCAGAGGACGCATTGCACACATTTTGCTCTTGAACATTTTTAGTTCTGTGTTGTGTGATAAACCCCACTTCTAGATTGATTTATATGTAACTCTGCGTTTTCTTTTTCTTTTTTTTATATTTTAGATGGAGCAGATTAAAAGGGCAAACAAACTGTTTACCAATGATTGTATATTTCTGAAGAAAACTTTGAACATCCCAGTTATATCAGAGAAGCCTTTGCTGTTCAATGGACTTAACTCAATCGATTCTCCAGAAAATGAAACTGTTGATAGCAGTTTTTCTCATGAGGAAGAGTCAGTGGAGACCGGGGAGGACCTCTCTCCTGCCAGTCCTCATGAGTCTGATGCTCAGCCTGTGCAGCCTGAGGAAGTATCAGCCAGAGATTTCCTACAGAGACTAGACTTGCAGATTAAGTTATCAACACAGGCAGCTAAGAAACTGAAAGAAGAGAGCAGGTAAAAAAGCACTGGTAAAATGCCAAGGGTTGAATAAATCACTGTGACTGTGCCCTTGTTTGGCCAAGTTTTTTCCTTTAAAAACTATATTTTGATTCTAGAAAGCATTTTTAAATATACAGAGTCTAAATAGTATTGCTTTGCATAAGGCTTTATCTATTGTAAAACTTTTGTCTCTGTTATTTATTATAAAAAACTGCTTCTTTGTGCTAATGTATAACTGTCCAGCCAGCAATTCTGTATAGAAGAAGCATCTAATTGCCACCTTCAAAGGAAGCAATTCCCTAGAAAACACTGATCCTTCTAAAACTTGTCATTATGTGTTGTCTGGTGTTTCTACATAAACTTGATGTGAATTCTTTGTTATTTAATTTGGTACTAGTGCAAACAAGCCTTTTTCTCTCCCATAGAATTGGTTTCCTTCTTCCTTTATGACTCTTAAGAATGGTACAACCCTCTGTGTTTCCTTTTTTGTTACGGCTACCAGGAAGCTTACAATTAAAACTCATCCTCAGTTCAACTACTATAATATTTCTTGTGGTTAATATAGTTGTATACTTTATCTTTCCTTAGACCTGATTTTTTATTTTTATTTTATTCATCATTTATATGTATGTACTTTGTTTTGGGTACCTCAGATTCTTTTGAGAAAGGTAGAATACAAAAACCCAAGCAAATATACATACGAATATAATTAATTTATAATTTAATATGCTTCATTTAAGTGTAATATAAACAAATACAACTTTATAACAAATACCATTCTTTTTCAGATAACTGAGATGCCAATACAATGGAAACAATAAAGTACACCTTAATGAGTATTTACAATTCATACAACTTTCAAGGCCTACGAGCTTTGGTTAAATTGATACACTCTTGCCTTTCTGCAAGTTTCATAATCAGTATATGTGTTAGTTTTCCAAATACAGTTTTTAAACACTGACTTATGCTGTTTGTTTGTTTGTTTTTTTTCTCTCAGAGATGAAGAAAGTCCCTATGCAACTTCCCTCTATCACAGTTAGGTGATCAGGGGGCATTATCTAACCTGGGCTAAGAGATGGTTGAATCATAAAGAAACCAACAACTGAAGATTCAAAAGCATCCTGGAGTCTCAAGGTATACATTTTTAAATCACAATTAAGAAGTTCTGCCTACTGCGATTGCACTGAAGTGATTAGTCCCTACTGGCTTTCTATAATTTTAAGTCTTTATTATGGCATGATAGCAAAATTGTATCCAAAAGCTCACCACTTTTGTAGGTGGTGGTAGTTTTCAGACTAGCTTTTGTAAGTACTAGTTGATATAAAGCATCAAAGACTATTTACATATTCAAGCTAAAAACACTGTTTATCTTCTGAGAAGTCCTAATTATGTGAAAAACATGGTTGCTGGTTAAGTGATGCTGATTTTGCTATGTGTTTATAACTTAAGTGCTATATATATATTTCGGTATGTATTACATTTTATGTATTAATATGGAGAACCAAATTTTGTTTGCTATTTTGTAAAAATAAACTACAAGAATATGAATGAGAAAATAAACTATGTTTTCATATTTGAGTCTTCAGTTATTTTCTGAATAGGAAAATAAATTGATTTTTAAGTTATATGTGAAATACTGATCATTCTTCACTTTAATGGTATTTATTATAACTGACATTTTGGAAAAAAATGTTTATCTTTGCATGTTCATAATATTTGACTTAAAATGATCTCTCTGGTGGCGCAAGGGGTTAAGTCTCGGCAATATAAATCTAACAGCAGCCACTGCAGCACCAGTTCAAGCCCCAGCAAGGGAGCTGATCCACATGGCGCAGCAGACCTCTCCTGTCTCACCTGATGCTCCCCTTAGCAGTATATTTCAGTAGATCTGCCTGTTCTGCTCCCCATTCTGTCTCTGGTGAATCCTCTCACCCTCTGCACCTCTGGCCTACAACGCAGCTCTTGTCTACATAAATAAATAAATCTTTAAAAAATATATTTGACCCCAAATGTGTCAGATGTTAGCCATTGTAAAATGTTCTGTGGTCACCTTCCCCTTAATCTAGCAAGCAAGAGAGTAAAGCTTTCTTCAATAGTTCTCTCCTAAACGCAGAAATTTACTACCAGAAAGTGAAATCAGTTTTTTCAGATTAACTTTTAACAGAAAAAAAAAAGATTTAACGATGGGTAGCCAGCTTTTGCATCTCTTCAGTGCATTCTTTAAAAATGGCAGAGATTAAATCCTGCATTGCCTTCCTTTATCATCTGCATATCTTTAGATCAGTACCGGAAGACCCTCCTATCTGAAATAATTACATTCTTAATGCCAATAACTCACTATTCCTACCTATATAAACTAAATTCAAACATGTTTGTTAGAACAGCTCTCAGAGTAAATCTATTGGACACCTTCCAGGATTCAGATCTTACTATCTGTGAGGCTTTTTTTCAGTTAACACAGAGATAGTGCAAACATGGAATTTGATTCAAGGAAAAAATAAATAATATGTTCTGACACTCTAGATTGCATTGATAAGTCACTTTATATTGAGTTTTTTAAAAAGATTTGTTTATTTATACATACAAGCTGGGGTATAGGCCAAAGGCGTGGGGCGGCGAGAGGGTTCACCAGAGACAGAGTGGGGAGCAGAACAGGCAGATGGACAGAAATACACTGCTGAGGGGAGCAGTTGGTGAGGCAGGAGAGGTCTGCTGCGCCATGTGGGAATCTCCCTGGCCAGGCGTCGAACTCGCGTTTCTGTATTGAGAGTTTTGTTATCACTGTACTCATTTGAATTTTAGGTTTTTATTTACAGAATTTGTCTTTTGTATGTATAGGTTACATCAGTAAACTTTAAGCAATATATTATTTAATTAAATTGGGGGGGTTGATTTCCTGATAAGTACCAGGTTAAATACATTTTTAAACTTACATAAAATTTTATATATTTATCCTATCCCCTCCCCAAAGTACTCTGTTTTCTGTAGGTTGAAAAGGACCTTTGTTTCCAGTCTTTTCTCCCTCGTTTTTCTTCCCTCATTTCCCCTCTCATCTTGCTCCTCCATTCTTCCACTAAACAGGGAAACAAGTGCCCATAGTATTAATGCAGCAGAGCTTGCCAAACCAGAACAGCACAGATCCAGCCCTTGGGGCTGACCATCAGGTGTGTGAAAGGGAAATAGTAGCTGTCCACCCTTGTCTTGAATTTCTTGCTTGTTCAGAGCATAAATAATCCCCTCTATTTTGTTTGTTTGTTTTTGTCATGATAATTGCTCAAGCTATTACTGTTTTCTTCTGATGTTATTAGCAGCTTCAACATAGGATGATCACTTATCATGTTTTGCTCTTTTCTTGTATCCACTAATATCTGAGCTGTGAGGAGTTAGTTGGAGGAGGAGAAAACTTAAAAAAAAAAAAGGAAGGGAAGTAGTGGTATGTGTAAGAAAAGCCTCAGCCTTGGTGGACACTTGGAAACTTTAAAAAATGTAGCATTATCATGCTGTTTAACCTAAAGTAATTAGAAATTTGAGAGTAATCCCAAAAACTCAATCCCCAAAACACTATACAAATGACATAATTTAGCCTCAAATTTGTGATTGAGATTGTTGGAGGCTTAGAGTAGAAAATCTGGGATGGAGGCATGATAAGACCAGAAACTGGCGGTGGGGTTAGAAATGATTAACAATGTTAGTGAAAAAGTTATAGAAATGAAAAATTTGGGCCTCCCTGAGGCCTGGGGGTTCTGTCTCAGCGCTATCAAAGCTACTGCTGCTCCGCTTGGTGTTTTTCAGTAAGTTCACCTGTTCTGCTCTCCACTCTTGTCTCTGGTAAATCACACTTGTAGCCTACACCCCAATTCTATACAAAAACATAAAAAGAAATGTGAAATCCTTACGCTCAGCTGGCCTGGAGATAGGGATATGAGAATTGTCAGCCATTACAAAGGACTGCTATAGAAAATATAAATAAATATATCCCCAGAGGTGGGGATATGCACAAGTGATGGCCATTAAAGGGAATCGCCGTGCTTACAAATTAATCCAGTGATACCCTAGAAATGTTTAATTTGACAACAGATAAAAATTTCACAAAGAGGGGCCTCCTTGGTGGTGCACTGGGTTGAGTGCAGCACTATGAAGCTCTCCAGAGCCACTGCAGCACGAATTCGATCCCCAGCCAGGGAGATTCCCACATGGTGCAGCAGACCTCTCCTGTCTTGCCTGCTGCTCCCCTCAGCAGTGTACTTCAGTAGATCTGCCTGTTCTGCTCTCCACTCTGTCTCTGATGAATCCTTTCAGTTGGCCACCCACACCTCTGGCCTACACCCCAGCTTATATGCATAAATTTAAAAAATTCACAAAGAAATCAACCCTGCCCCCCAAAAGGAACACTAGGAACAACTCCTGCCCTAGCAAGATGCAGCTCTGTCCAAAGACTTCCCACCACTGTCTAAGCAGGTGTCTCTTTTCTGTCCCTTTAAAAAGCTGCCGCACTCGCTGCCCACCTTTGTCTGTGCAAGCATCTTCTTTTCCTTTTTTCCCTAACAAAACTGCCCTTTTGGGATACTTTGTCTGCCTCTCTGTGCAAACAGCTTTGTCTCCTGGGTAAAACTGCCGTGTGCTGCTGACGGGGGAACTCTGCCAACACTTGTCTCAGACACAACCAAAGGACCCCACTCACTGAACCCCAACATCTCATCAGAACTCCATCAAGACTGCAATGTCAAAATCATATTTCACAGTATTCCATTTTTGCCTGAGGTCTCTTAGCAATTTCTAGCCAAAACATCTCTCCCTTCACCTTCAGGTTATGACTTTGAATGTACCGTAGCCATAATTGAACTGTGCTGGGCTTGAGCACTTTTGGCTTCCTTGCAACTGGAATCTCTGTGGAGGGGCCGATAGAGATGGGAAGCCTGGGTTCTCTCCCAGCTCTCCCTCTTCTGTGTCCCTGTTTTCCTTTTATGGACCAATTTCTTCATTTATTAAAAAATGACCTTTTGTTGATAGGAGAGAATGAATGTCAATGTGCTCTGAAACCTACCATAAACTCCTTAAATTAATTTCTTAATTTTAAAAGATACTACATATTTAGATAAATTATAGAAAAGTGCATGGATAAAGCTTAGTCACAGCCAGTTTTTTCTCTCTGATGTAGAAGCAGCCTTTTGAAACCCTGGACATGGTCATGTTATCAAGGATGACTCATTAAAATGGTGACTCATTTGGCTTTGGCAAGTGCAAAGAGTGCGCACAGGTGTTTTTTGGTTCCCTCTTGGTGTCCCCAAAGGTTCCTGACTTTTATGAGTGAGTTAATTTATGTGTGCCTCAGGCTTTTGTTTTGGCATATTTTTGCAATTCTCTGAGAAAATGAGGAAGGGGATCAGCAGTAGTCTCCTACCCGTGAGAAACAGCTTAGTCCTCACCAAAAAGTGAGTGTCAGAGACATTGCAGACAGTTATTGGAAGGCCTTTTGAAAAGCATCACATTGTTTTTATGATTTTTCAACTCAAATACATTTTAAATTTTTGTAATTTATACTGTATGATACATTTTTAAAGCTTACTTTGACCATTAACATTTTAAGAGGTCCCTGGGCCACTGTGTGCTCATCTCAACCCTGAGAGGGCTGTGTTTGAGGTGGTTGCTGAGGAAGGGAGTGTCAAACTTGCAGAGTCACTGGACCTTTTCTACTGAGGAAGCTCAGCTATGAGCTTTGGTTCACCAGGAAGGGAATAATTTTTATCTTGATTTCTACCTTGTTGAGAAGCCTTGGCTTGAATCAAAGCCATTTTAGATAATTCAGATCTGGAATAAATTTTTACCTTGCTTTATGTGCTTGTCTTCTTAGAGAATACATGGTTACCTCTCTAATAAACTCAATGACTGAAAACTCATTAACAGAAAATTTAAGAGTGGGAGGGAAGTTTTTCATAAATCCAGCAAATCCAATGCCCATATTTTAGGTTCCTTTTTATGTCATTGGGCCTGATAAAGGATTAACTAAAAAGCACAGTCACAAAAGCAGGTAACTCTCCTTTATGCTATGGAGACTATGAAGAACTTGATTTCTTGTCAACTACCAAAGGGAACTGGTGGAAACATCTTGTAATACACACATTCTACAAGGTGTTCTGGTATCTAGCATGCCCTGAAAACAAAGCTTCCTTAATTCTTCAGGACTGCTTGTTTGTGGAAATACATTCCAGTTTTAAATTCAGTCCATTAAGAACGTTTCCAAAGCAACATACCTCTGATTATAAAATGTAAATAAATGAAGAAATAAGGATTCTATATACAAAATTTCAACGTAAGTACAACTTTACTTTTCAGATAATTTTTATAGCAAGAAAGCTATGTTTTAACCACTTCTAAAAGGTTAGCTACTATAAATTCAGCACTTTCTAATACTCCTTGGGTCAAAACAACTTTAATCACAGAATTAGGAGTGTCTGCTATATTATGATTTCCAAAACAGTGGAAAGACTCCTGCGTCTTTTGCTATTTTTACAGGCTGCTGTAAATGCGCTTGATAGCATCGGCCTCTTCTTTATCAAGGATGCCTTTCTCCACATAAACATCAGCTTGTTGATTGATAAAGTCCCTCATCTTTGAAAGGTCATAATCTGGAAAATATCATTAAAGTATCATGAGCAAGGACCAGGAAAAACCATTCCCATTACAGTGATTACCATTAGCTTAGAAGCTAATGGTTCAACACACAATTTTGTTCAACACAATTACCGTGCCCATCTTTCACATTGGAAGACATTATGAATTCTTGGCATTTGTGCAGTGCTTTGCAGTTTCAAATCAGTTTACATCTATTATATTATGTCATTTGGTCTTCCTCATAACAAATGATGGGTTGGTCCAAAGATGGGGAGTACCATTGCCACTTGACCACAGGGCTTGTTGAGCAAGGCTTTTGCAAACTATATAGGCCAATGACCTGGAGTAGATTTACATTCAGCATGTTTAGAACTCACAGTCAGCATTTTAAATAAACTCCTAGGAATCACACTTGGTGTAAAACAAGACCCTAAGCTTCAGTGCCTTGTTCAGTGTCACACAGGTAGTAAAAGTTGTGAGAACTTCCTGAATTTATTACACTGGTTAAGTGCATGTTGCTAAGACAACCCACATACTTTTTTTTTTTCAAATTAAGAATTAGCTTGATTTTTCAGTTTGAATTATATGCATGGAACAAAAAGCCAAATATAACCTCTTTGTAGTTCCTATGCTACTTAAAAAAAAACTGTAAATCATCAAAACATTCAACAAAAACAAAGACATCCCCAATTTAGGAGCTGTCTGTAGCCTCTGTCTGAGGCTTAAAAGGACAAGAACCCCAACCCATACCATCCCTTGATTCTTTCATTATTATATGTTCATTGTTTCAAAACATGGAAAATACAGAAACAAAATTTAAATCACCTAAAATCTATTAATCATAGAAATCACAAGCAGTCCTTTGCTCTCTTTTCTTGTAGCTTTTCAAATATCTCTATCTCAACCCAGGACTGAGATCAACATATACACAACTTTATAAACTAGTTCCTTTCACTTAACGCACTCGCCGTAACGATCTCAGCAGCACCACTATTAATGACCACATACAGAGGTACCAAAAGGTAAGACACTTATCCCTCTATGGTTGGACATGTAGAGATTCCACATGAGAGACACTACTTGGGGAGAGCCCTTTAGATTGTGAGTTGCCTGAGGCTGAGTTCCTTGCGGATAGTGTAGTTCCTCTGGGCTGCGGGCGGGGCCCTGGAACAGCGCCCCTCCCCCACCACTGCCTTCTGTTATTTTGTAAAAGGAAGAGAATGGGGTGCAAAAGTGCAGAGCCACCTTTAGCTGGACTGAATGGATACTGAATCAGGTCACTTGGGCATCTTTCAACTCCTGCATGGAAGGAGAACACAGCGTAAGGGACTACGGACAACAGGTGCTGATCATATCCAGGAGAGCGGATGTGTACAGAGAGCTGCGTCCCGAGTCACCAAGGAGAGCATTTGCTCCCATCAGGGCATGGCTGTGAGGATTAAAGAGCCAACTGTCATCACTGAACACTTTATAACCTTCACCTTATTTGCTTCTCACAACACCCAGGGAGGTAAGCTTTAATGTCTCCTGCAGCGATAAAGAAACCAGAAAGACGAGGTAAGGTACTGGCTGGGGTTATGGCAGAGTTAGGTTCGCAAGCCACTTCCGTCTGTAGGCACTGCACTGACCTCTCCACAACCTGAAGGGAGTGATGGGAAGCGTCTACCAGGTGCAAAACAAATGTTCACTAAGTGCTTGGGTGTTTTTGTGGTGGTTTTTGTTGTCGGTGGTGGTGTTTTGTTTTACTTTCCCCTTCTCTCAGGCACAAAATAGAGAATCTACTCAAAGTGCGTTTCATGTGCACGCCACGAGCTGATTCCCGACTGACTCATAGGGCACAGTCGCCTCTCGATCGTCACTGGCTCAAATACTGGCTCTTCTTAATTGGTTGCAGGATCAACATCTCTAGTGGCACAAAATCACACTTCTAAAACCAGAGGTGAAGAGGTCCAGGTGATTTGAATGAGCAAAGAGGAAAATATTTTGCTATCTTTTGAAACGGGAAACTTGTATTGTATATAGTGCAGAGGACGGGCTGTTCGAGTGTCGCCCAGTTCTGCCCTAGCTGGCTGTTTGTGTATATGCAGCACCTGTGAAAAAACAGTTTTCTCAGAATTTCTCAGACTGTTTTTCGCTGTGACTTTCCAGCACAGGAGGCCTAGTAGATAACACATAGCCTTAGATGTAGTCTGCACGTGCTTGATATGTAGTTTGCATGAGTTATGTAACCGAGGCAAAAACTTGGCCTAGGCTGGCTTTGTCTGTAAATCATATAAAAGATAACAGGTTCCTGGAGGAGGGGTGGGGGGGTGACTGGGTACTGGGTACTGTGACTGACCTTCAACTGCCACAGGAGCCCCAAACCCAATACTGACATTCTGAAGTTTACTCTTAGAGACTTTGATATGCAAGGCCCAGAGTCCCATACCACTCAGTTGCCTGTCTCCGAAACTGCAAGACTGAATTACAGGATATTGCTGGTTATGCTCAGGAGATGGACTCATGGGTTAATCAGTGAAATAAATAACAAATACTCCAAATTGTTGGGGCACACATTTTGGGGCGGGGGGGTTTAAAGTCTTCTCTGTCATTAATGGTGTTTTATAATAAATCATATCTAGTGGTACATGACACACTGGTGCATTTTCCAACCAGTGACAGATTTGATGAAATACAGTTTGTGTGAATTTTAACAGAACCAATAGCCTGAAACCAAATAAAATAATATGTGAAGACCTGATAATTGTTTCCATCTTGCTCAACTTACCACAGGCTAATGAGGTACTGAAAATACCTCCTCCCACTGTGCTCTATGTCAGCGACTCTCAAACCTGGCTGGGTTTGAGATGTGCCCTTCGCTCACCTTTGCATTTCCATACCACTCTATGACAGCACTGGCTACTCATAGCTTCATTGATGTTGAAAGTGACTGGGCAGGATGTGGGAGATGGGGCGGGAGACATATCTTACTATCCCTCACTTCTCTTGCACTCAAAAACAGAGTGTGGTTCTGTGTTGGAGACTGCAGGGACCACCTGGTATGTGCTCAGAAAATGCCTTTGTTTAAAATACTCCAACAGGGCAGTGAGCAGAGGAAACGAGATTGGCAAAAATGTTAATTACTGGAAGTGGATGATGGAACCATGGGGAATCAATATACTATTCTCTCTACCTTTGCTTGACATTTTTTGTAATAAAGTGTAAGTCTTATTTCATAGTGAAATAAAAACTTTTACTTGAAAGACTGATTTGAATAATAAGAGAATTAGAGCTTCTGCTTCCTTCTGCATTTAAGAAGTGCCTGCAGTCTCTTTGGGATCTCAGAAGAGACTTTAGTACAATTTGTGAGATCAGTAAGAGTCCCTGACAAATGTGTGAAGCTTACAATTTATAAAGACACTAATTCCCTTACCTTCTTTATTTCCTTTTTTGTTGTGTTTCTTCAACCATTCAATGTTTTTTCTGATGGCTTCCAAATAGGCTTCTGTTTTTCCTAGCAAGACAAGAGAACCTTTATCAAATCCTCATAAAGTGTTTGCTTTGGCAGCACATATATTAAAATGCTCATAAAATATCACTGTTTCTTTTAAAAGATCGTTCTTGTTTGAAGCCATAAACTAACACTGGACTTACAGAGCACTTGTGAGGTAGTGTTCCTAAGGAGATGGTGTACATATTTGGGGGGGAGAAAGAAAGGTGGAAAGTTAAGGAGAATGCATGGGGATAAGACTCCAGAGACAGGAGCTGGCAGTTAAGTGTCAAGAAGCCAATATCCCCACACACAAACTGCTACAGTGTGAGATCTGGCAGAAAAGAGTCTTGTTTCAGCTCACTGGATAGTTGGGTCCCTACAATTCTTAGATTGGATCGTTTCTGATTAGGGATTGTTTTTCCAGCCCAAGAAGCATTATCAGGTCAAAAACTGAATCAGGGTGACAGATATAGTATCATCTCGGAAATATTGATGGCCTGGTTTCAGAGAATTTTAATTAAGCAAATATTGCAAGAAAGTTCATTCTATATTACTTTTTGTTTCCCAGTACATTAAAAAGTTATGTTTGTACTATACTGTAGTCTACTAAGTGCGCAGTAACATTATGTCTGAAAAAATAATGCATATACCTTAACTTAAAAAATACATTATTGCTAAAAAATGCACTTGGCATCTGAATCTTGAGCAACTCTTTTTTGCAGAGCAATTTTATTTTATTTTTAAACTGAGGCATTTATTAGATTAATTAAAAAGTGAAGGTCATGGATTTTTAAGTCCTCAAAACATCCTTTTTGTTATGTATATTTTCTCATCATACAGATTTTTTTTAGTCAGAAAGAACTTTCCGTTCTGTTACTTCAGTATTTTTTCTCATGAGATGCCATTAGTCTATCAGTGTCTATTTTTTTTTTTAGATTTATTTATTTATGCATACAAGCTGGGGTACAGGCCAGATGCGTGGAGCAGCGAGAGGGTTCACCAGAGACAGAGTGGGGAGCAGAACAGGCAGATCAGAAGTACACTGCTGAGGGGAGCAGCGGGCGAGGCAGGAGAGGTCTGCCGCACCATGTGGGATTCTCCCCGGCTGGGCGACGAACTCACATTGTGCTGCCGACAGCTCCACAGCGCAGTGCTCAACCGCTGCGCCACCAGGGAGGCCCTATCAGTGTCTATTTTTAAAATTATTTTTATTGAGGTAAAATTAATATATAACACTGTGTATGACCCAGAGATATAGGGTCACACCTTTCAGATATACACTACCACACCACACCCATCACCAACGGTCCCCCTCCACAATTAGCTCTCTGTCCTCTCTCTTTGATAACTTCAATTTTACAGTCAGATTTCTAGGTTTGGGATTGTTTTTGTTTTTGTTTTGTCTGACACTTTTTTTTGTCCTTCTATATTTCAGATTTGAGTGGAGCCATTTGTATTTGTGTTTGTCCTTCTGGCTTATTTTGCTTAGCATACTTACCTCCAGTTCCATCCATCTTGCTGCACGTGGCAAAAATTCATCTTTTTAAGTAGCTGCGTAGTATTCCATTGTGTGTCTATACCACATCTTAACCCACTCATCTGTGCTTGGGTACTAGGGTTGTTTCCATAACTTGGCTATTGTAAATAGTGCTTCAATGAACATAGGAGTGCATATATCTCTACAAATTAGTGGTTTTCTCATTCTTTAGGTAGATATCTAGGGGTGGAATTGCTAGATCACATGGCAAGTCTATTTTTAATATTTTGAGAAACCTCTATAGTTTTTTCCATGGGGGCTGGACCAATCTACATTCCCATCAGCAGTGCATGAGGGTGCCTTTTCCTCCACATGATATGGGCCATTCTTCCAGTTGTGATTTTGATTTGCATTTCCACGATGGTGAGTGATGGTGAACATTTTTTCATGTACCTGTTGGCCATCGGTATGTCTTCTTTGGAGAAGTATCTATTTAGCTTATAGTCTTATTTAACAACTCAGTATCTATGAAGTGTAATAAAATGATATATATATGCCTGTACTTTAAAGGTAATACATCACATAAGTCATATAAGTAAGTCCAAATTTGTGGCATTGTTTAAGCCACTCAACAAATCTTCTGCTTAGTCTGTTAGAGAGTGTATAAAAATTGAGGACAAAAGATAACCAGTCCTCATTTCAAGGTTTGGATGGTGAAGTTTAGAACTCATCCTAATAAAACTCCCCGGAAGGTAAACACTCTCTGATGGGCCTCAAGTATAGCCAGAGAACAGCTGCTCTATGATGTCCTTTAGATAAATTGTTGTCTGCAAGTGGGAATTATCATCAACATAGAGCTCAGAAAATTAACCTTCAAGAGCTAAGTGACTTGGCTGAGGACACTCAGGAAATAATGAAGTTGGAAAGTGAATTCAGATCTTGCCAAGTTTTTGCTACCAGTACTATCTGAAAGATAAGCCCTATTTGTAGACAAGACACTGATGTAGCCTTGTTCTGTTTCACGGAAGTCAACCTTTTCTTTAACTGGGTAAGGTCCCTGCTGCTAAAGGCGTCTGGACCAAAACCAGGTGGTTTGGAAATGTACTGGATGGCCTAAGAGAGGTCTTCCAAGCACAAGGCCTCTGCAGAAGCAAAGGCTGCCATAGCTCGCTGATGACCGCTCACCTACTCTGGCCCTCCTTTGAGTCCTGCTATCTACAGTCACCTGCCTAGCTACATGCACTGTGGACTTAGTATGTGCTATGGGTTATGCTTTGTGCTTCAAAATGCATCATCTCTTTTACTTTTCAAAATAACCTTTTGAGGCAGTCTTTTCTCATCCCCATTTTATAGATGAAGAAACTGAATCATAGAAGATAGAATAACATGCCAAAGATGACATGGCTAGTTAAGTAGTAGAACCCAGCTTGAACTTGGGTACCTCTGACTGCAGTCCATGCCCTAAGACTGGCCAGTGTTCTAATTACCACCACTGCATTTACCTAAGTGACTTCCAGGGCATCTTTCTTTCCAATTGTATGCTCTCTCTTGCCTCACCACTGGGGTGCTATGTTATCTGAGAAGCACAGAGAAGTTTTTGTGCAAAAAGGGTAAGTGGAAAGGCGAAGAGATTCGTAATTTTTAGCCCCTATTCACTTTAATAGCCGGTGTAGAAAAAGTCCCTATTTCAGTGCTTTGTTTTTAAGAATGTTAGTATGTACAAGACCAATGTTCCCGTTGGTTGATATTATAACATTATAGCACAATGATTATAGATTTTCTCTGCTGCCCATTTGCTGAATTTTGTAACAAAAACAGTGTTCTCAATTTCAAGTTAATTCAGAAGGAAAGACATTTTGAATGTGGAAAGAAATCTTAGTGTAGACTATTTCTAAAGAATGTTGCTTCATTATTTTTAAGGAGTTTAAATCAAATTAGTGGATCTCATAGGGTTTTGAAGAATAGATAGTAATGATCTGTTATTAGCACATCAGGTAGTTAAGGATTTTGAAACTTGAGAACATGTGAAAATAGTCTTGTTCTTTCAGTAGCCTTAAGCATTCTTCCCACAATCTTCTTATCTATGATCTATCATAATATGGAGAGCTAATTTGAGAAAAGGAAAATCACAGTTTGTTTAAACATTGCATTAAAAGTTCTGAATTAGGAGAACAAAATATTTTTTTGCCATACTATAGCAGAAACTGTTGAGTCCCTGCCCTCATGCCTGCCTCCCTTATTTCAGATATGCTAATAGAGGAAACCTCAACCAGCAATGGACAAAATTGGCAGGTAAATACCCCAGTTTACTTAGTCCTCTGGCAATTTCTACAGGCTCCCAGATGTTCCAGTTGTCCACAGCTGAAATCCATTCATTAACACACCCACTACTGACTGGCTTCTTCCCCTCCCCTGGCTCATGTACCTTCCTCTCAATAGTGCTTCCTGGGGTCACTTCTCAATTAAATTACTCAATCTTAAATCCTTTTAGGGTCTGCTTCTGAGGCAGCCCAAGCTAAGATAATTTGAAACAGGTAACTCAGCATCATCTAGTTAGGTTTCTTTTTGCTCCAGAACCAATTTTACCAATAAAAATGTGTTGAATATTTAAAAGTATGAAATGCATAAAGGTAATTTTATTCTTTCTATTGACATTATCATCCTATAATGGAAGATAAGTTTACTTACTATAACTTGAAAAAGACCTAGAATTCCACCTATTAAAAAAATGATCTTACAGGGCCTCCCTGGTGGCACAGGGATTAAAGTCTCAGTGCTAACAAGCTATCACCAGCCACTGCACATTCATCCCAGGCCAGGGAGCTGACCCACATGGTGCAGCAGACCCCTCCTGTTCTTGCCCACTGCTCCCCTCAGCAGTGTATTTCAGTGGATCTGCTATGTCTCTGGTGAATCCTTTCACCTCCCAAACCTCTGGCCTATACCCCAGTTCTTGTATGCGTAAATTTAAAAAAAAGAAAATATTTTTTTAATGATGTTACAGATTGCATATAAGCTATTAAACTATATCTTGTCCTTGTAAATTGGGACAGTTTGTCTCATTTAAAATAGAACCCCTAAAATCACTTTCATTCCTTCTTTTTTGCTTTTTTGGTTTTTTTCTGCTTTATTTTTATTCATAGAACCTACCACTTTCTACCATATCATATAATTTGTTGACTTAGTTTGTCTCCCTCCCTTAGAAATACTTGTTTGATAATGTACTCCAGGCCCAATACATAGTAGGTTCTCAATAAATATTGAATGAGAAAATGAATGAAGGCTCCTTACATAGAAGCCAAATCATAACTGAAAGATTGCTCAGTGAGCATGGAATTAAAATTAGGGAAACAATTTTTTAAAGTATAAATGGTATAGTTTTCTCTCTTTTTAAATAAAAATGAATTATTTGAAAGATTTGAGATTTAATGGATTCTGAATTGAATGAGGTATATCAGAAACAATTTAAAACACAAATGTGCTAGATATGCTATAACCATATATTACCCAGTTTTCACAGAACTGTATGAAATAAAGATTGTTACTCCCATTTTACTTATGAGGAAACTAAGGCTCAGAGAGGTTGTTTGATTTGCCCAAGGGGACACAGTTGAGCAAGGGTCAGATCCTTGTCTTGAACTAAAATATATCTGGAGCCTCTAATGACAGAGCTGGATAAAATTTGGCTTTCAAGCTAGAGGGTTTAGTGCCTATTGTTATTATCAAACTGGCCAAAAAAACCAGCCTCACATTAAACTTGCCTCACATTAGAATCACTTAGGGGAGCTTTAAAAAAATCCTGATATTGGGCCTCCCTGGTGGTGCAGGGGTTAAAGACACAGAGATATCAAGATATCTCCAGCCATTGCAACAAGAGTTCAATCCCTGGCCAAGGGGCTGACCCACATGGTGCAGCAGACCTCTCCTGTCTCCCCTGTTGCTCCCCTCAGCGGTGTATTTCAGTAGATCTGCCTGTTCTGCTCCCCACTCTTGTCTCTGGTGAATCCTCTCACCCCCCACACCTCTGGCCTACACCCCAGTTCTTATATGCATAAATAAATAAATCTTGAATCACACCCACTGGTTCTGGGCCTCCAAAATTTACTGGAACACTGGTAACGAGGGGAGCAAAATCAAGCGTTCCTCTCTCATCGGAGGAAAGCAGTTTGTTCCTATTGACATTTTTCTCTTCTCAGGAGCTGTAAAACAAATCTTTTATTTACACTGCACTGAAAACCCAGGAGAGTCCTCTGTGGAAAACTGGGCTATTTTTTTCAGATTTGTTTCAGCTTCCTGTGGGAAAAAATAACTCATGGTTGAGGTAATATGGCACAAGCCTTAAAACATATGCTGAAGCAGATGGGAAAAGGGCCAGATTCAAGCTGCAACCCTACTTTTCTGGCTGTTCTGCTTTTTAGCCTCGTGAAAGAAATGTCTTTTTATACATCAGTTTGTCCTGACCCTGATACGCTATCCTGATCCACTACCCTTAAAAATAACTGTAGGAAGCAGTATAGTTAATCAAATAAATACTGGATATACTAAAAATATTTGCTTTCAAAAAGTGTTTATAAAAATTAAGCATGATTTAATATTTCATATTTTATTCAGTAAAGATTACTTAACAATGTTGAAATGCAGAAAGCAGAGCAACTGATAAGGTATCGTGGGAGCCCACACGGGCCCCAGAGCCATTCTATTCAAGAATTTCTGCACAATCATGACATTTTAGAAGCCTATAAGTAGGCTGCAGCATGGGGGACCTGGGTCAGCACTACATGGGAGTTCAGGGGTATGAGTTCAAGGTCCAGCTCTGCCACCCTTTGGCTATGAGATCTTGGGTGTGTCACTCCATCTTTTGAGCCTTGGTTACTTATTGCAAATTAAGGGGTAAACTCTAAAAAAGAAGATTCGTGGTTTCCAGATATGGAAAGAAATTCTTCTTTGCTCGCCTTGGAAAAGCTGTGTTGACGGTATGTCTCCCATGCCTGCACTTAGCTCCTGGCATACTTCCTGATTCACAGGGGAGAAAAATGGACTTACTAATTTTGGATATTTTGAACAGAATGCAGTGGAGCTTGAAAAAAGGCATGAGTTTTATTCACTAATGCGCCTTTAAAAATAAAAGCATCCACATGAGTTAGTCCATTTATTGTCAATTAATCACTAAGTAGTCTCTTTTTTTGGCTTCTGTAAAGATGTGAAAATGATAGGAAGTTTAGGTGAAAGATATTGTAAGATTACCTCTTAACTGAATTCAATTATCTGGCTCTAAACTTGACAAATGATAGTACTGGAATGAGTTTATGGGTATTATAATGTTTTTCCCATCTTTTGGATGAGTTTTAAAAAAGGATTTTCAATGGCCCATCGGCAGAAGTGAATGAGTAAACATCTAACTGGCAAAAAGAGCCACTCTTAGATAATGGAATAAAGTTTTAAAGTACTTTACTTTAATTTCCGGAGAGCAATTTACTTAAAAAATAAAGCAACTTTATAGATATGGTTGAAACTAGAATAAATTCAAGTTCATTGGCATACCCATAAATGCAGGAACAATTATCAAATCATTCAAATAACTGTACCAATTGGAAATTAATCTTAAAATATTATTCTTAATGTGAGTCCCCGTAGAAGCAAGAATGTTTAAAATACATTCAAACGTGAATGTATCATTTTCATCACTGGTAATTAAATTGAATTCTTTACAATAACCCTGAAATGTGACTCATGTAAACCTGCTTTGTAAGTTGAAGATGGTATAAATGTAGGGCATTTATTATAATAATAATAATAATTATTATTATTATTATTATTCCTATTTATATTCATCATAGGACCTAGCATATGCTTGGCTCGGTTAACATATATTTACTATGGTTATAACATTATCTCACATTGCAAGACCAAAACAGGCTCTCTACAGATAGTCCTGCCAATGTCTCCTGTTTATAATTATTTCCTTAAGTTGGAAATAGTTGGACCATTACCTCATTCCTTTGCTCTGCTTGTATGGTACTCACTCCTGAAGGGAGAATGTTCTACATACTTCTGACACATCAGTAAGAGAGATAAGCATGCATGTATGTGGCTTTTGTGTTTGCCTACATGTGGGTTAAGAACTATTCTCAGGTCACTTCAAATCTGCTGGATCCTCCAAGGCAGGCACTGGCTCTTAGATTCCTTCTGTCTCTATGTCCTGAGTACAGTTCCAGATATGACATTGGAATAAATATTTATTTGTGAATAAATGTCTCAGGAAACCTAGTTAACTATGATTTTATCTACATGTTTTTATCTTTCTGCCTAACAATATTTATTTTCTCCCTGGATTTTATAACAGAGAAACAACTTTTGAAAAAGTGCAAACAAAGCAATTACAATTACAAAGGTATATGTCATACTAAGTCTTTTGGGGGATTAATTTTTTCCAAGAAATGTTGACTCTTGGCTTAAGTTCAATTTGGTGTTTTCTAAACTGAATTTGAGTCAGTTTTCTTTATCTCATATAATGTGGCCAATGGTTGCATGAGTAAATTAAATATGTAAATAAGGGAAGTAAGGGCTAACTTTAGCCCCAAATCTGACCTCTTCCTAATGTTTCAGGAGTGACCCTAATGATGGAGTTTTACTCTCCTTTCTCCCCACTATCTTAAGACAAATCCTTGTGAGAAAAGAAATCTAACCTCATTATTAGTCTCCAAATACATCCTACATAGGCAATAGTGTTGACCAACATCAACTCTTTCATATTCTTTTTTTTATATAATGTTGTTCTAAAACAAGCAAAATTATCTGTGAGTACCTGTTTGTAGGGATATTTGCACAGTGATCTAAGGTATTCTTAAACACTGGGCATGTTGCCTCTCTAGAGGATGGCCTGCTGTGTTCTGGGGAAATATTATCATTACGTACACTGAGTTGCTTCTGGAAGAGACAGTTGATATACTGGGTTTCTGTTGGCATGAGTTGTAGGGCTCTGTCTGCTCAGTTCCTGGCTCTATCTCAGGTCATAGGACCACTCTTTTCCTGATTAGCTTTATTTTAAGTTTGCTTTCACATCCTTTAGAATAGCAATCCTACTATTAGGACAGCTATCATAATAAAAAAATAATGACATAAATGTATTGGAGAGGATGTGGAGAAATTGGAACCCTTGCATACTCTTGGTGGGAATGTGAATGGGTAAAGATGCTGTTGAAAATAGCATGGTGGGGCCTCCGTGGTGGCACAAGGGTTAAAGTCTCAGCACTATCAAATTATCACCAGCCATGGTGGCATGAGTTTGATCCCCAGACAGGGAGCTAACACGCATGGCGCAGCTGATCTCTCCTGTCTGCCCGCTGCTTCTCAGCAGTGTTTTTCAGTAGATCTGCCTGTTCTGCTCCCCACTCTGCCTTTGGTGAATCCTCTCACCCCCGCACCTCTAGCCTATACCCCAGTTCTTGTACACATAAATAAATAAATAAAAATAACACTTAAAAAAAAAAGAAAATAGCATGGTGGTTCCTCCAAAAATAAAAGTAGAATGACTACATGATCCAGCAATCCCATTTTAAGTATTATTGCACCCCCACAATTGAATTCAGAATCTCATGGAGTTATTTGTACACTCATGTTCAGAGCAGCATTATTCACAGTAGCCCAAGATGGAAGCAACCCAAATGTCCATAGCAAGTGAACAGATAAACAAAATGTGGCAGATACATACAATGGAATATTATTCAATCTTAAAAAGGAAAGAAATCCTGTCACATGCTACAACATAAATGAACTTAATAGGATAGAGTAAAAATTGGACCCCAATAATGTCTAAGATAAAGATTTTATCTATTTATGCATGCAAGAATTAGTGTGTAGGCCAGAGGTGCAGAGGATGAGAGGACTCACCAGAGACAGAATGGGGAACAGAATAGGCAGGTCTACGGAAATACACTGCTGAGGGGAGCAGCGGGCAAGACAGGAGAGGTCTGCTGCACCATGTGGGTTAGCTCCCTGGCTGGTGACTGAACTCATGCAGCAGTAGCTGGTGCTAGCTTGATAGTGCTAAGACTTAACCCCTTGCGCCACCAGGGAAGCCCTGGATTTATGATTTTTGATCAAATCCTGAATGTATTTGTCAAGTTGCAGTCACCATAAATGATTATGGAAATTTGCTTTTTAAAATCTATAAAATTTGATGACCTTTTTGAGTAAACAGTGTGACTATTTAGAGGATTGTCAATTATTTTAATTATAGAAATATTGTTTAATAAATTCATAAGGTCATAAATGGAGCATTAAACAATGCATGAATGGTTGTTAGAATTCCTCCCCAGCCACAAAAGCCCATTGGACACTAAAGAGCAACAAAAGATGAAGCCAATTTGCTATCCCAGGGGATTTAAGATCGTTAGACACGACTGCTATTTGAATGGTACCATGTGCTAAATCTTGCCTATACTGATGGTGCTAACTTCTCAGCTTCGGGGTACTAGCCATTTGGATCACCTTTCCAAGTGTGATAATAGCCTTTGCTTCTCCAATATCATTGCCAACCTCCAGCTATCTGTTTCATGCCTTTTGGCTCACCTGTCTTTGCTCTTGGATTGGAACTATCAACTTTTGTGGAATCTTTCAAGGTTCCATATTCCTTTTCCATCTTTGCTGCTTCTTCCTTGGTACTGTCTGTTTCTTCATGGCTCTTCTCTGAAGGTGCTGTAATCAGATGGAGCACTGTTATAACTCTATTTCACTTACTTCCAAACATACATTAAATTTTATTGCGAACCTAGAGTTTGAGGTCAGATCATTTTCTTTTTTAAAGATTTATTTATTTAGAGTCTCCCTGGTGGCGCAGCGGTTGAGTGCTGCACTGTGGAGCTGTCGGCAGCTCGCGATGCGAGTTCGCCGCCCAGCCAGGTAGAATCCCACAAGGTTTATTTCATAAGCCAGAAAGAAAGAGAAAAACATCGAATGGTTTCACTTATAACAGGACTATAGGGAGGCCAGGTGGGAGAGAGACAATCAGTGGGGGGGGGGGGGGGGGGGGGGGGGGGGGGGGGAGGAAAAGGG
>PVIJ01004068.1:79101-123391 GCA_004024925.1 Scalopus aquaticus | reverse complement strand
GGGTGAATTGGTGGTGGGCTACCCAAGGGGAATACAAAATGTAAAAGACATAAATAACAATAAAAATATATATTAAAAAAAATAACCTGTATAAGAGACTGAGAAATAACTATCCAGAATCATTGTACTATTTTACACATCTACCAAAAATGTCTGATAGTTTCTGTTGCTCTTAATAGTAAAGACCTCGTTGGGAATAAACTCTCCAATGATTAAAGCTAGTAGGAGACCAATAAAAAGCATTCAAAGTAGCAAAAGAAAAACATGTAAACCATAAAGCTTTCCCATAGACCAACAACATTATCTCTTCCACAAAAACTTTATCTAACCATCCTATATACCTTGTTAGAATTAGATGTTTCTTTCTGTAATTACAAATTTTCCTATATGTTTTAATGGAAAAATAATAAATTTCATTATGATTATTTTATCTCTGTTGCCAAATAGACACCAAAAACTTGAGGACAAGGGTAGTCATGCTAATATCTACATCATAAACATTAGCACAATCCCAGCAAGAAAAAAAGAGCTCAATAAAAATTGAACAACCAAGAGAGTATAAGATTAAAGATCCCTAAGTTATCTTCCAGGTGTGAGGATGCTGTCATAAATCATCTCTTTAGGGGTCTAAACAAGCTTCTGAAATATTCATCCCCCAAATAATTCTGTTCACACTTAAACCTTTTGGTGTGCTGTGATTTTTGTGATTACAGTACTTAAAAGTAGTAGATGGCAAAGCATTAGGTTAAGTCAATATTTCAGAGGAAGATGGACCAAATGAGTAATGTGATCAGTCTTTGTATGTTGAGTGACCCTAAGAACTGACACTTAGTTTGGTTGTTTGCTTTTTTTAATGAACTGGAGCATTTTTCTTAATTAGCAAGGGTCCATCTGTTTCAAGAACAAATGGCATTTAGTATAACAAACAATAGGACAGCTTAATTTTGGAGTGCAAAGGATACTACCAAGTGACATAAATACTAGTTTGTGTTTTCCACATGTGTTTAGTAGGTCTTCTAGAACACAGGTCAATCTGTGCCTGTGTTCTCTAATTTATAATATACTGATTTTTTTAAATATATATTTTTATTGTTATTTATGTCTTTTACATTTTGTATTCCCCTTGGGTAGCCCACCACCAATTCACCCGTGATCCATCTCCATGGTCCCTTGTGTTCTTTTCTACTCCATTTTGTGCCCTTTTCCTCCCCTCCCCCCCGCCCCCCCCTCACCCACTGAGTGTCTCTCTCCTATTTGGTTTCCTTATTGTCCTGTTATAAGTGAAACCATTCGATATTTTTCTTATGTTCATTGCAGCACTGTTCACAATAGCAAAGGTATGGAAGCAACCCAGATGCCCAAAAATAGATGATTGGATCAAGAAGATGTGGTACAGATACACAATGGAATACTATTCAGCGTTCAAATAAGATAAACACATGCAATTTGCAGCGACATGGATGGAATTAGAGGGGATCATACTCAGTGAAATAAGCCAGAAAGAAAGAGAATAATATACTGATTGTTGCTATTTTTTAATAGAAGAAGAAAGGTGTCTGTTAAATGGCAGAATTGACTACAAAATAGAAAGTTTCTTCTTTGGATTTATAATTTGACATATAGAATAAGGTTAACATTTTTGAGGCAAATATTTGATATTTGAGGCAAAAATTTTCTATACATTATGTTTTCAATATTAGGGGTTTAATATGAGAAGGCCATTTTTCTGTAAAATTTTCATTGCTTTATCTATGTCATACAATCTTATAGTCATTTATAAGTGCATAGCTCTTGCAGTCACTTACTATTCAATAGATTCAAGGATGACTCCCTTCCCTAGTGAGACCTAATTCTGTTCCCTACAAAATAAGAAATGGAATAAAAATGTTAGCAACCCAAGCCCTCTGTGCCTGTCACCCCTTTCCACTTCTTTTTTTTAAATATATATATTATTTATATCTTTTACATCATTGTGTATTCCCCGTAGGTTACCCACCATCAGTTCACCCGTGAACCATCCCCATAGACCCTTGTGCTCTTTTCTCCCCCATTTTGAGCCCTTTCCCTCCCCCTCCCTCACAATGTCTCATATTTATGGTTGCCTGCTAGCTTTGCTGTTTTTTCATTATTATTTCTTGTGGGAAATATATGACTGTATAGGCAATGGGAAAAAAAAAATCACAGGAGAGAGCCCAAACTAGTTTAGATGATATGTGAATTCTGCTTTTTATTAAGGTAGAAGTTAGTGGCAGAGAAGAAATATTTAACTGGTTTTTATTTCTTGGTTCCTGTAATTTCCATCTCATTGCTTATTTTGAAGAGGCCCATGGTGTGACACCTGCTTGGGCAGAAGTGACGAGCCATAATAACAGCCAATCGTAAGTTGATTGCCTGATTTGCCACTTTTCTACTAAACTATTAAATAGCAAGTAAAAGATTAAGCAAAAATATGTGACTTACAGAAACTATAGGAGGATTCTCATGTCACATGTTTCAGTTAATTCCACAAATATTTACTCAGCATCTACTATGAACCAAGCTTTGTGCTGGGCAATGGAGGTAACAACATGACGAGATTTCCCATATTGCTAGGTGTCTGTCCTGAGTTAACAGAAAGGAAGGAAAGGGAAGAGAGAATGAAAACAGGGCTCCCCTGGAAATGGAATAATGTATCTATCCATCTGGGTAGAAGAGGATTTTGGGCTGAATAACTGAGAAAAGCAAAGATAATGATACTGAATTAGGCTTAATATGTTTGAAGAAGACAATGTAGCATGTGCTGTTGCATTCCAATGAATAAATAGTAAAATGTGATAGATGGAATATTGTAGCACTAAGCAACAATGCACTAGATAAACATAGCAACACAGATATATTTTCTAAATCGGGAAGACAGGGTATATGTACACATTGGTATACTAAGTGATCAAGAAGAATAAACTTGTGCTATTTTTAAAAAAGATTTATTAATTTATTTATGCATACAAGCTGGGGTGCAGGCCAGAGGCGTGGGGCGGTGAGAGGGTTCACCAGAGACAGAGTGGGGAGCAGAACAGGCAGATGGACTAAAATACACTGTTGAGGCGAGCAGCGGGCGAGGCAGGCGAGGTCTGCTGCGCCGTGTGGGAATCACCCTGGCCAGGAGCGAGGGCATCGAACTCCTGCCGCCATAGCCTCTGACAACTCCACAGTGCTGTGCTTAAACTGTTGTACCACCAGGGAGGCCCTAAACTTGTGCTATTTGCGACAACATGGATGGAACTGGAAGAGATTATACTACGCGAAATAAGGCGGAAGGAGAAAGGCAAACACTGGATGGTGTCACTTGTGTGTGGAATATAGAGGAGCCAGACACAGGGTCAGAGAAAGCCAACCTCAAAACTAGCCCTTGAAAGCTGACCATAGAACTGAGGTATTCAGAGGGGCCAGGGAAGGAGGAGGGGCAAACACCAAGTGGGGAGGGAGCACAATGGACTGTGGTGGAGGACTATGGGGGCTTTGTTGGGGGGAGCGCCCTGGTCACATCACTGGAAGGGGGAATCCTACACTTCCAGAATAAAAACAGCCATGTAAACCAATGTTACCGCAATAAAAAATTTTCTTTAAAAGTTCACATTCAATTATGGGGCCTCCCTGGTGGCCTAGGGCTTCAGTCTCAGGACATCACCAGTGCGGCCTGAGTGCAATCCCGGGCCAGGGAGCTGACCCACGTGGCGCAGCAGACCTCTCCTGTCTCCCGGCTGCTCCCCTCAGCAGTGGATTTTAGTCAATCTGCCTGTTCTGCTCCCCGCTCTGTCTCTGGTGAATCCTCTCAGCCCCTGCATCTCTGGCCTATTCCCCAGTTCTTGTATGCATAAATAAATAAATATATAAATAAATATTGGAAACAATGCATACAAGCTGGGGTACAGGCCAGAGGCGGGGCGGCGAGAGGGTTCACCAGAGACAGAGTGGGGAGCAGAGCAGGCAGATCGACGGAAATACACTGCTGAGGGGAGCAGCAGGAGAGGCAGGAGAGGTCTGCCGCACCATGTGGGAATCTCCCCGGCCGGGCATCGAACTCGCATTGCCGCTGCGACAGCTCCACAGCGCAGCGCTTAACTGCTATCCCACCAGGGAGGCCCAAATTCACATGCAATTATAATACTGGTCAACAGTGAGATCATTACTGACTTAAAAAGACCCTAATCTGTAGTATCTTGGTGTGCTGAACATGAATATAACCCTGAAAATATTTTATTAGCTCTCGTTTTGAAGATATTTCATAGAATTCATTTTATATGTTTCACTGTGTAAATTGATCCAGTCAGTAG
Organism: Scalopus aquaticus; assembly: GCA_004024925.1. NCBI lineage: Eukaryota > Metazoa > Chordata > Mammalia > Eulipotyphla > Talpidae > Scalopus > Scalopus aquaticus. The sequence goes on along the minus strand of PVIJ01004068.1, from coordinate 119,078 downwards.
GACTGCAGCAACATCCTAAATCAGCCTAGAATGATGTAATATTGCATCACATTGCATAATACCATCATGCACACATCATCCAGAGTTGATGGCATCATTTTCTGATGCAATGCAATACGACTGCCAGGCAGCTGCTGAAGTAAGCTGACGTCAGCAGTGCACTCTAGAAAGCCCTGTCGGAAAGGTTGAGCATTGAAAATATTTCAGACTTTGTGCGAGACAATTGAAGCTACTGTTCCATAGAACTGTTAATATTTTATCCATTTAGGCACAGTACAGAACAGTCATGCCTCGAAAGTGCGTTAATAGCGTGGACAATTTCTTCTCTGTTTGTGGGGAAGTGACAGTTGCCAACCAGAAGAAAAGTATCACTTCTCAAGGAAAGACGGCTTCTCATCTTTCCTTTGGATGCAAGGTTGGTGACCAAGACAAGCCTTGGGCCCCGCATCTATGCTGTGCTCCATGTACAACACAGCTTTCACAGTGGTTCAATGGCAAAAGACCATCCATGCCATTTGCGGTCCCCGTGGTGTGGAAATAGCCAAGCAACCACATAAAAGACTGTTCCTTCTGCTTGGTTCCTCCTCTTTCCGGCGGAATAACGAAGCAACAGAAGTCAAGAATAGTCTCCCCAAACATTCTGTCTGCATTGAGATGACCGGTTCAACAACTTGCTGCAGGGTGATGCGAAACAAGCATGGAATGCTTTTCACCTAGTGTCTACAAACTTTCTTGGGAATGTTAGGGCAGAAAACTACAAGGAACTAGTAGAAGACATGCTGATGCAGTATCAGAAACTTGGCTGCAATATGTCTCTAAAGATCCACTTCCTTCATTCCCAGCTGGATTTCTTCTCCGAAAACTGTGGTATGGTTAGTGATGAACATGGCAAATGTTTTCATCAAGATATCACATCCATGGAACAAAGATAGCAGGGAAAATGGTCCACTGCAATGCTGGCTGATTACTGCTGGACACTCCCCAGAGATGCTCCTGAACAGCTGTACAAGAGACAAGCGAAGAAATCTAAGAAGTCGTCTATGACTTGATTTTTTACAGGTATTAACCGTAGGCCTATTACTACTGGCATGCATTTCATGATAAAAACATCCATTTATTGCAAATTACAAAACAACTAGAGCCAAAATTAGAATTTGACTGTCATATTCGTGTTGAGCACATACAAATTGATAGGAAATGACTAATTTTATTTCAGTAATATGACTTTTGTCAAAATTTGTTGACCAGTGTAATGAAAAAAATGGGCAATTGAGTGAAGGAATAAAAGAAGACAATGGAATCTATAGACAACACTGTTTCCATGTATTAAAGAACTGATGGAGAAAAGAGTGTCACACATTTCAGAAACACACATACATGCTTAAGGGACTTATAGAAACCACAGTATCGAGCTCACTAATAAGAGCTGATCTGCTTGCAGGGTGAGTGACAGCAATCACTACTGTAGTGCTAGGAATTACATAGTTACAGTTGTAGCTTAAGCCGATTTATAAAAATGAAATCACTATATCGACAATGTAACATGGCTTTCAGATAAAGAGAAAGAACAAAGGACACAGACAAAGATGTTCAGGAATTCCAATAAATAAATAAATGAGAAAAGTCTAGACTGACAGGTCACTTTAGTAATGGCGGAGAGCACAAAAAGAAAGAAGAGCAACTGAGAAACTCGAGACAAATCTGGGGTGAGTTTACAAACGTGTGCTGATCAGCTTCCCAAGATCCAACTTCTGGTGTCCTTAGTCTCTCGTGCTCACCAATGCATTCTTTCCAATTTCCCAGAAATATGTTGAGAGAAGACTCCAATATTGGCAAGTCAGCCCAGCCAGAGCTCAGTGGCAGGCTGAAGAGGCGCGTCAGTCTGACACAGCCAGCCCAGCCGGAGTGAAGGGGCAAGTCTGAGTATAATGAATTCAATGCTGAATTAGGCTAACTTGCGAGGATGAAAAGTACTGGAGTGGCCGAGAGAGAGCGACATAAGGTACATTAGACAAGAAGTGATTTCCCCACGAAGTGAGGAGGATCTCAGACACTGGAATATACCCATATTAGTAAGTGACAATTATAGGAACCCTAAAGCTGAAGCTGTCCGAAAGGGCAGATGAGGTGATAAGCACTCTGCATCCTTATGAGTCAGAAAAGAGCTAACTGCTAATTCTAAGGAAAGAGCCTTACAAGTTAAAGAAGTAAGAAAGCTATTCTGACAAATGAGTTCTCATCAGATGGATTGTATCCACTGAGATTGCAGTGAAGTAACCCCGATCCTGCTGGGTCTTTTCAACACCAAATTGTACGAAAGCAGACTTCCCTTATCCTGGACCTGGGCACAACTGGCTTTTAAAAATGGAAATGCAAATCAGTCCCTGTTCACCCAGTTATTTGCACTCTTGAAATATCTGAGTCTGTTTGCCAACTAGCCCACCCAGATACAGGTCCGTCTCAAATATTCAGTGTGCTCTGGGCCCCTATGCATTATTTAGATATCGCAGTGACCCACGGTTTTTGCCTCCATTTTCATAAGTTAATACATGGCTCCTGGCTGCTATTATCAGCATCTGTGTCTGAAACAACCATGTATGTACTGATGCTTCTGTAAGGACTTTCTCAATCCCAGAATTCTCTGCTGTGTTTCAGACTCACACTTCCCAGTTACTCAGTAACCATCTCTTCTTGACCATCCCCAAATGGCAAATTTAAAAACATACTCACAAAACCTGTAGAGGGAGAATAGAGGTCAAGGATAACTGCTTTCCCAGCAGGCCAAGGGGAGATACTGCTAGAGGCCGTGTTGTAGAGCAGCCTCGGCCGAGTGTGAGGCTTCAGCCAGTGTGTTCGAGCTCGCCTCACAGACTTCCCCACAAACACTCAAGTTCCCAGGATCTGAGGGGCTCAGTGACCGGAGGGTCACATCAGCGACAGAGTGAAATACAACGAAATCAACAGAAGGACGTGAGGCACACTTGAGAGGAAGCCCATGACGCCCCCTGGAGATTGGGGACCAGCTCCCCCATCACCCTTAGATTCCAAATAGAAACACTTCCCAACCTCCTAGGGAGAGGCGAAGGAGAGGGGGGCGGGGGTCTCCCGAGTTGACTATGCAAAAGAAACTGAGTTGTAAGCTGGAGTGACTATGGTTTTTTTTTTTTTTGAGTAATTTTCCGACTGTTGAGTGCTAGTGACGCTTCAGTTGTAAGTGCGCAAGTTCACTTACCTTCTGCGCATGAGAACACGTCTGAAATTCAACTAGATTTCAAATACATTAAGTAAGGAAAACAGAATTCAGAGTTTTGTATATTTTGCAATCACAATCTTGGAAAAGTTCTTTAACAGAGACCAGACAACAAGAAGAAAAGGAGGTACTGGCTTTATAACAGGAACTTGGGGTGCAATTAAAAATAAACGAAGGCGGTATTCACCACGGATGGGGCCAGGACACGCTGTACTAATAATAGTGAGCACATTTGCTCTGAAATTGGGCGGATGTAGTTTTGTGCTTGGCTACACAACTTTCTGGCTTTCTGATGTGGACAGGTTATTTATCCACTCGAAGCTTAGTTTCTTTATTTGAGAAAGAGGATAATCATGACACCAACCTCCTACAGACAGGTGTGTGTACTAAATGAGATATTCCCCACAAAGCACTAAGGGCTGACATGACAAGTCAGTAAGTATTAGACACGGAAAAAAAATTGAATTCACTTTTTCCTCTCTCAGTGTTCTGTTTTGGTTAATGATATAACCGTCCATCTAGCATCTAGCACCCCAAGTCAGAAATTCAGCAGTGACCAGCTACACTAGGACATTTGTATTATGTTTTGAATCTGCCCTTTCACTCCCTCTGGGTGCTCATTACCTTAGTCCAAGCCCTATTATAGCTGTCCTAGACCACGACATAAGCTGCCAAATGAAACTCCTGGAAATCTTCTTCAGATTCCATATTCCCTTTTGGAGGACCTGGTAGAAGAACCCTTTTCTATGAAGAATGAGTATCCTTTCCCCCAAACTCAGATTATATGTCTTGCTATTAAACACATACCATTTTCTCAATTTTAGATATAAGAAAAGGAGTTCACAAGAGATTAAGTTATGCTACTAAGTAGCAATAGAAGGATCATTAGAACAGTGCAGAGGATAAAAATAAAGCCATACACAGGTATTATTTAGAGGCTCTGTAATGAAAAAGAAACAGATTTCTGAAGAGAAATTGAAAATACGATAGCACCCATTCATTTGTAAAAGTTATGGGGTTTCCTGCCAAAATATCACTCCTATTCCAATAATCGTGCTTTTGTAATAAATTATACAGAACAGCCAAGACAGACAGGTGTCACGGTGTGGTGGAAATAATTCAGACACACAAGACACAAGTGCCCTTAATACAAAGTTACAACAAATTATGGAAAATGCGGAGGCAGAGAAAGAGACAAGGTAGCATTTCCTCAGTCTCAATGCAGCTCCTCTGGCCCCACCCAAGGCCACAGACTTGGCAATGATGCTGTATAATGAGGATTATGATGCTATCAAGTCTTTTAAGAGGATAAACCTGAACCCTCCCCCTCAGCTTTTTGTTATTGTTTGGGGCAGTTCTCACTCCCCTATGGCAACCTATAATTGTTCTGAGTGGCATAAAGAAATCCTGACTCAGTGCCAGCCTGCTGGCTAATGCAGCCATGTATAAATCAATTGCATTAGAGGATTTGTGCATTTTGCCCTTGAAAATTCATATCCATTCACTCACCTTAGAAGAAAGTGGCGTGGATTAAACTGGAGGCAGGTTCAAGGTTTCTATCATGTTAGAACTAGGCCTCTGACCTCCCTGAGGTTTCTGCCTCATATTTGTCAAGAAAAGAGGAGAGACAGACACGAATATAAAAGATGAAATTTGAATTAATTTGATTTATATGGAACTAATGTGTGGCAATTTCATTTTCCATGAAACAAAAATAAATTATGTCGAAAGTAGAATATTAATGTTTAATTGAATTCAACACTTACTGAACACCTACTGTTAGCAAGAAAGGCAAGACAAAGAAGGTTAGTGATGAGAAGGGCAGATTTCCTGCCATGAAGAACTGGCAGGTAATAAAGGGACAAGAGATAGGGTGAATGTTTAGGTAACTGATGAAATCCATAGGCCAGTTTGGCTGGACTGGTAATTACAAGCAATGGTTAGTGGGAAATAAAGCCATGGAATGCTTCGTGCTAGAGAACATCGGTGAGATTAAATTGAGCTTTTGCACAGCCAACTTATACACAGGAGAATATTAAGTGAGCAATAAGAGACGTTTTTTTCTTTTCACTTTTAAAAGCCAATAAATTGGAAATTATGGATAATTCTATGATGACTCTTTAAAGTCAGCATAGTAAGGGGCACATTTTATAAAGGAGACACTGAAGATATTTATTTCAGGTCTTTAAATCATCCATTACACTCTCTACACAGAACTGTTCGATTTTGCTGAAGTTTAAAAATCACTTTTGGTTTCCTTACTATAAGCTACACAGAATTTTGTTAGGTCAAAAGGGGATGCAATTTCTCATGTTATACTCAGAAGCTGCAGCTCAGCCGGCTATCACTCTATCAACACAGCGATGCGAGCAGAGGCCTGGGAAATAGCTGGATGCAGAGCGCACAGAAGGCAGCACAGATGAGCAGATGGAGACAGTCAGATCAGGAAGGCAGTTCCTGAACTGTGTGGGTTTCACAGGCAGTTCATCAGCTAAGTGACTTACAGTCCGGCAATGAAAGAAAGAAGGAGCAAAAAGTTTGGGGCCTCCCTGGTGGTGCAAAGGGTTGGGCGCTGCGCTGTGGAGCTGTCAGCAGCTGCGGCATGAGTTCGACGCCCGGCCGGGAGAATCCCACATGGCGCAGCAGACCTCTCCTGCCTCGCCCGCTGCTCCCCTCAGCAGTGTATTTTGGTCGATCTGCCTGTTCTGCCCCCCACTCTGTCTCTGGTGAAGCCTCCCACCGCCCCACGCCTCTGGCCTGCACCCCAGCTTGCATGCAAAAATAAATAAATCTTTTTTAAAAAGGAGCAAAACGTTAGCCTGAGATTATTGGAGGTTATTATTAGCACAGATGAGTGCTCCTGGCCTCGGTAACTCTGAGAGGGGCTTACCGCAAACAGACATCTGGTACCATGAGCATCTAGGCTGTTGACAGGTTCAAGGTTACGCATGTCTGCACCATCCACATCCCAGGCAGGATGTTTTGACATGCGTGACCTCTGTCATCTCCGTGTGCTGAGGGGGAGAGCAGGTTTGCTTACCTGTCAAGTCTTTGGTTTTCTTAACTGTCACTTTCTGATCTAAATGACAAAGTAATTTGATTCACAGTCAGAGCGCTGGAAATCCCAGTTGGTTTTGTTTCTAGCTGTGCCAGAGGCAGGAACTGCACGTAATTTATGACTAGATCTAGAAACTATCAGGAAGCCAGGAAATGGGTCAGATGTGAACTGCCAAGCATCAAATCCTTCTGGATTAAAAAACACTGGTATTTTCTAAATTGGTTTTATATCTATCTTTAGATTTCATTATTAGACTATATTTTAGTGTTATATGCTTTAATAATTAGATTGCATCTCTTAAAAAAATCTTTACTGAAATCACTTTCTATACCAGCTTAGGTTTGAAGGAAATAAGGTAGATGGATCGATATAAATGAGTATAAAAGAATATAGACTTTAGTTTCCAGCAACATGGCAGACAAATACCCTGAAAACCCTTCAACTAAACAGAAATCCAAACCAAAACTGCCAAGAGGTTATTTATACAAGAGCTTATTTATGCAAGAACTGGGGTGTAGGCCAGAGGTAGGGGGGTGAGAAGATTCACCAGAGAGAGAGTGGGGAGCAGAACAGGTAGATCTGCTGAAGTACACTGCTGAGGGGAGCAGCGGGCGAGGCAGGAGAGGTCTGCTGTGCCATGTGGGAAGCTCCTTGGCCCGGGATTGAACTCAGGCCACAGTGGCTGGTGACTAGCTGGCAATAGCTTGATAGAGCTGAGACAACCCCTGCGCCACCAGGGAGGCCCAATAAAACATGATTTTATAAAACATAATTTTAAATGAATATGTGAACTCAATAAAATCAGGGAGACCCACAGGGAACAAAATGAAGAGAGAGAACAAATATCTATAGCAATATCTTGTTTTAGGGAAATTTCTTGTCCTGTAGAGGAGGAGGCTTGTGTTTATTTCATTTATTTATTTTTTTTAAGGCTTGTGTTTAAAAGGTGTTGTGATTACCGGAGACTTTGAACTCAGAAAGTGGGGATTTCTATTTGGAACACTTAGGTAAAGCGAGGTCTGAAAAGGTTTACACCTTTAGTCAAATGCGAAAGATGTCTGTCCATCTGCAGAGTGAAAGGAAAAGAAAGATTGACCATTTCAGGATAGGTGATTGGTGGATAATTAGTAAACATGGGTCTACACTCTAATTGACTTGAGTTCAAATGTATACTCTCTGAATATTCCAGTTATCATCACGCTGAGTAACGTAAAACACAGTCCTGAGCGCGCACCACCTCTGGCAGAGGAAAATAGAAACATCTCAGCAGTTCATACCCACAGCCTAGTTCCTGCATGACACCCACATATAAACCCTGCTCCAAATGAGTTCAAACATTTTGAATCACAAAACACATAAGGGATGTAGATACCAGGAGGAAACCACTGCAGATATTGCAAAGTGTGGTTAGAGCCCTAAGAGGTGCATAATAGAAATAGTTGAAAACATGAGAAAAGAAAAGGACATTAGCAAGATTTGTCATTACATAAAAAGTTTAGTGATTTCAGTGGCTTCCAGAGGTAGGACAGGGGGAGTGTGGGAAGAATGGCGGACACTCCAGCTGTTCCAGCACCCCAGCTGCCATCATCACATTAAGCAAAAGAACCCCTTAATGACTCATAAAATAATGAGAAATAAGAAATTCCTGTTTGAAGCCATTAAATTTGGGGGCATTTCGTTACGCAACAACAGATAACAAAAACACGTGGCCTTTCTGTGTGGATTTTCACAGCACGCTAGATGGGTTCCCAGAAGGAATGTTGTAAGAGGACAAATTTTAATTGCTCGTGTTTATCAGGCTTCATTTTATATCATGATGTTCCTTTACATCCATCACAACATCAAGTGCGGAACAGAAGGAAATGAATAAGGGGAACAGGGGCTCATTGAGAGGCACCAAAGGAACAATCTACTGATACATTTCAAAGAATACAGACCTCATTTTCTGGTCAAAATGAAGTTGAGTTAAAAACCAGTAAAAATAGAAATTGGTAAAAATCCATAGATTTGGAAATTTAAAAGACCATACATAAAAACTCATGGAACAAAAATATATACATATAAATAGAAATTGGGAAATATTTAGAAGTGATAATGAAAATAACAATATCAAAATTCAAGGAATTCAGCTGTCATATTTGAAACATCGAGCATTTAATCCTATATTTAAAAGGAAGAAACACTGAAGACGAATAACCTATGCATCTAACTTTGGAAGTTAGAAAAAAAATGGAATAAATTGATGTTTAAATAATGCAAACAACTTAGAATTGCATTGAGTGATATTTTCTAAAAGAGATGTCACACACATCATCTTATTTTATTCACCTATAAAAATTAGTCAAAATTCGTTGTCATGAAAACCCAATGGGTAATTGGAGCAGGCATTATTAGACCCCATTTAGTGATAATGGCACTGAGGTTCAGAGAGTTCAGTGACTTAGTGTATACCACCTGGATTATAAATCACAGAGCAGTGATTCAAAACAAAGTTTATGATATTGAGTCTGAGATCATTTCACTATAATGATTGCTTATATTAGAACAGGATATGTATATCACATGAATAAATATAGTGACCACTATCAAACAGTTATTACATCTATTTTATCCCATGGAAATGCCTACCCACATTCTGATCCCATTATTAAAAAGGTGGCTTCAAGCAATTGGTTTTTGCTTTGTGCCCTTAAATATGCCATCTCTGAAATAGTTGGTGTAGGTCACTTAATCTGGTCCTGAACCAATCTGGGCCTAACAGAAAGCCAAGAATAGAATAATGACACATGATTCAGACTCTCTTAGGTTTTCTGGAGCTATCACATACAATCTCTGGAAATGTCAGGTGAGTGAGTATCTTCCATTGGCCATGTGAACCATACTAAAAGATTCAACATATGTAAGCACTGTGACCTAGGTGTAAGAGAGAGTTCTAGGAAATCATCATTGTATTAGAGTATATAAACTACTCTTGTGATCTTCAGTAAGAAATCATGAGAGTTATTTTGTGAAAAGAATAAATGTGCTATCAAGCCCTGGAAAGACCTGAAGGAACCTTAAGACTAGCGGAAAATGGGAAGGAAGAGTAAAATACAATACAAGGTGCTACTTTCAAACTAGACAGTGAAACTGAATGGGGGAGGAGAGGGAAGAGTGTATGCTAGATCGCTGATTTAGGAAAGAGTCCAGTGTCAGAGAAGTAACACTCTGAAATTCTACCTCTCCTATAATTTTTCTCTCATCAGCTAAATACAATTTTTTTCCCTGTTAATAAAGGTTATAAAATAGATGATTGGAAATACATTTAAATGCTTTTTACTAAGTGAAAGAACCAATTTGAAAGGCTGCTATATACTGTATGATTCCAACTATAGGGCATTCTGGAAAAGGACCACTATGGAGACAGTGAAAAGGTCTGTGATTTCCAGGGACTGAAGTCTGTGGAAGGGATGAAGAGGGAGAGCACAGACAAGTTTTACGGTAATGAAAATACTCAGTTTGATATTACAGTGGTGGCTACAATGTCTTCATATATTATCCAGATCCGCAGAATGTACAACACCAAAGTGAACCCTCATGTAAACCATGGACTCTCGGTGATTGTGATATGTCATTGTACGTTCATCAGTTGTAACAAATGTGCCACAGCGGTGGGGGTGCTGATAATAAGGAGGCTGTACAGCTGTGTGGGGAGGGGTATATGGGAATCTCTGTGTCTTCCTCTCAGTTTTGCTGTGAACCTAAATGTCTCTAAAAAAATAAACCCTTAAAGAAACTACAAGAGAGTGAAGCATGCTGGATATCTTACATGTGTCCCTTTCGAGCTCTTCACCCTTCTCGACCCATCTCTGAGCTGTACCAAGGACTCCGCTTGATGGTCTGGCTGGGGTCTGACAGTGAGAAATAGTCAGGGCTTTTATCCTCATGCTTCGCCCTTCGTTGAAGTGCCATGGTCGAGCCCCTCTATGGAAGCCCACACATCCCGCCAGGAAGCCCTCTCCATCTGTCTCCCTACTAGTCCAGTAACTGGTCCCTCCCTTTGTACATTTAGACATATAGGTCCTAAGAACTCCCTGTTGCTATTTTGGGGAGACCTGACTCTCTGCGGATTTCCTAAACCCTGAAACACTGATACCGATAGCTCTTTCATGAATTTAATTTGGAATTGCTCACTTTGAGCAATTTTTGATTTCTTGCCAGGGCACTGAAAAATAAGAAATAATATGTGCTGCACCTTGTGGTTGTTCACCTGAAAACCTAGAACAAGAGACAGGGAAAGTTCTATCAAGGGTGCCCTTTTGGGCTTTCACCAGTGCTACTGAGACTGCTGAAATGTCTGCAACCATGAACCATATTGAATTGAAGCAACTTCTCTCTGTGGCACCCATTTCACAGAATAAAACAGGTGTGATAATTAGGTATTGGTCTAAGTGGGGTTATCTGGGACGGGCCAGAATTAGGGAGCCTGGAAACTAAGGGCTACTCAGTGTACCCCCTGTTCCACCTCTACTACTTCTACTGATGAAAATAAGTAGTAATGGGTGTGCCGGAATGCAGCATGGAAGTTTATGTTACATTCTAAGGGAGAATGAAGACATCTCCCAACCCAATTTCCCAGTTTAAGTTTTTCTTATCCAAACTGCGAGGCCGCGGCCATTAAGGAGTAAGAGAAAAAAGCATTATTACCAGGAGAAAAAAGAAATCCGAGGGGATTAGCATATCCTTCGTTTTTCCACTTGCTCCCCAAAAGATTAAAACTGCATGACCCAGTGGTGCTTTTGGAATTAGCTAATGTGGAATAGCATTCTCCAAAATGAGTTGTCAGGCAGTCAACTAAAGTTTTACTTGATCTACAATTCCAGAAAAAAAAAATCTGGCAATGACTTGTAGTTGTTCAGTCTCTCAATAAATCCTCAATCACCAAGACTAGTACCGGGAAGTAATGACTAGTAGAAACTTCCACCCTGCTCCTGTCAAGGGAAAATCCTTACTAATTTGTCAGTGGGATTGAGGGACACTTATAAAGGAAGTAATCTGAGCAGGCAGAAGCAGGGACGAACAGAACAGCCATATAAGGAACTCATTTCTTGTCCAGGACAGGTTCAACTGAGTTGTTGATTCAATCATGGAAATTTCCACTCTTTTCTAGTATGCTGCACTCTTTGGACCAGTGAATAATAACTGTAGTGTATTTCCTAACCTCTTTTTAAAAAGCTTTCCATGAATATTTACTAATGAGTATAACAAAAGCCATTGTATATGAATTTACTATGAAATCCATGCATAGGATTATGGGTTTATTTTGAAATGCATTTAGAACTTTCTTCACACCGTGTGTGAGTATTTGAGACAGATAAAAACAGGAAAAGCACAATATAATTAACACCTGCGTTTCAATGTCCACAGCAAATAAGAAAGCATTATAAACAAAAAAGAAACAAGTTGAACTCATAGTAACAGATAGAATGGTGGTTACCAGAGATGGGGATGGGGAAAAGGGGAGAAACTGATCAAAGGCTAAACTCTGGAAATAACATACAGCATGGTGATTATAGTTAATAACAATATTTTGTGTATTTGATATTACTAAGAGAGTAGATCTTGAGTGTTCTTACATGTACACACCAAATAGTCACTACAGAGGTGACGAAGATGTTCATTAGTTGCTTTGAGGTAATTATTTCACAACAGAGACATATATCAAAACATCACTTTGTATACCTTAAATATGTCTAATTTTCTTTTGTCAAAAATAAATAAAAATGTAGGGGCCTCCCTGGTGGTGCAAGAGGTAAAGTCTCAACACTGTGAAGCTATTGCAGCCACTGCAACATGAGTTTGCTCCCCAGCCAGGGAGCTCACCCACATGGCACAGCAGACCTCTCCTGTCTGCCTGCTGCTCCCCTCAGCAGTGTATTTCAGTGGATCCGCCTGTTCTGCTCCCCACTCTGTCTCTGGTGAATCCTCTCACCACCCCCAACTCTGACCTACACCCCAGTCCTTGTATGCATAAATAAATAAATAAATCTTAAAAATAAATAAATAAATAAAAATTTAAAAAGAATAAAGCATTATAAATTCCAAGCCCCTTGGACTTCTCTCAAATTGACTCCCTTTCCTTTCTCACCTTTCCACTGACTTTGGTGTTTATCACTCATATACATGTCTTCATTAGTTTATTACTATGTAAGATTCCTAAATAATATACACATAGGTATGTCTACATATCATGTAAAGTGTAATCTTATGCGACTTTTTTTTAAGACGCATACATGCTGATGCTACTCTAATTTATTTCACTGATGGAAACATCCCATTGCTGTATTCTTTCACAAAGCATAATTTTTTAAACTTCTTATTAAGAAATATTTCAAACTTATTAAAGTTTCAAGGGTTTGAATGTGGAAACCCATATACCAAGTAGAACCTGCCATCAGCCTTTTCCTACACTTGCTTTCTCCCATATCGATCTATACATCAACATGCCTTTGATTCTGATGCATCTCAAAATCAACTCATTCTATTAGTATAATGTTTCCCAAGCACTTCAGCATGCATGTCTTTAACAAAGAAGCCCCAACTAACAGTGGTACGACATTCGATTTTTCGATTTTACAATGGTATGAAAGTGATGAGTATTCAGTAGAAACCAGACTTCAGATTCTGAATTTTGATCTTTTCCTGGGGTAAAAACATGTAGTATGATCCTCTTGTGATTCTGGGCAGTGGCGACGGGGGGCAGTTCCCAGGCAGCTGCATGTCACAAGAGTAACTAACTGATAACTCCGTAGATTGCTTTTCATGGTCAGTTGAGTGTTCATTAAATTTCAGGAGATATTCAACACTTTATTGTGGAATAGGCTTGGCGTTCGCCGACTTTGCCCACCGTAGGCTGGGCAGTGTTCCAAGCACATTCGAGGTGGGCCCGGCTAAGCCGTGTTGTCACCTCTTTACAAGCATGCAGTGCATCTCCTCCTTAGGGTCTTTTCAGTTTACCATGGGCACAGTGAAGCATACGCTCATCCTATGTGAGGAAGATCTGCAATTGAAAATGCCCTTATAGTGCCCTTTAACCTTTAATGATGACTTTACTATAACAAAATGCATCAACACTAGGAGTTCTAGCTGCTGAATTTTGACAAATGCATACATCTCTGTAACCTAAACTTTCAAGGTGTAAAATATCACCATCACCCCACAAAGCTTCTTATTGCCCAGTTTCAGTTAGGCTTCACCTTTAAATTTCTCTCCAAGCACTGGTTTAGCTATATCCAACAAAATGTATTTTAGAATAGCTTTAGATTTCCAGAATAAGATAACACATTCTGCTAAGCTATATTTTATTACTATTCGTTTAAAGATATTTTCTCATTTTACTTTTGGCCATGAAAGGCTTTGCCTGCTCTGCTTTCATGGATGCATATTTTTCCCCTCTACTTCAGTGTTTTACAAGTAGATGGTTCACATGACATAATTAGTAGATTGCAAAATAAACTTAGTGGACAGTGGTCAACCAGCACTTGAAAAATTAAACATAATACAATACCAAATAGCAGAATACAAACATAGAAGAAAGTTATCTGCTTCACTGTTACATTTTTGTTTCAATTGTGTGTGTGTGTGTGTGTGCGTGTGTGTGTGCGTGCGTGTTCATGAGCATGCATGCATGGGTGCGTGCACTGGATCTGATTAAGAAAAGTAACTCTTCCTATAAGGTTGCAATGAAAAACACTGGGAAATACTATAGCAAATTAGATTTCATGTTGGAGAATAAAGCGATTACATTTGCATTTTAGAAATATAACTCTGGGTGCATTTTGTTGGATTGTTCATAGGTGAGCAGAAGTATGTGTGAGAACAGTTACAATGTCATTACAACGGATGATTAAAACCCAACTAAAATATTTGCTTAAGGTTTAGAAAGAAAAGAAGCAATGTGCCAGATAAAGGACTTCATAAATGATTGAAAGCGGAGTTGAGTGAGAAGTCTACTAGAATGACTCGCATATTTTCTTGGATGGCTGGATACCATTAATCAGATTAGAAAGTAACAATAAGGAGCACATTTGCAAAGGAAAACATACTAGGTTTGGACTGTGTTTAATGTGAGGTTTCCGTGTCGGTTCATTAGTGCTGCTGTAACAAAAATGCCACAAACTGGGTGGCAAATAAGCAACAGAAATTTATTTCTCACAGTTCTAGAGGCAGGACAAGACCAAGGTGTGGGCAGGTTCAGTATTAGGTGAGGGCCAATTCTCTGGTTCACACGTGGCTGTTTCTTGTCCTCAGTGGTGGAGGGGATGGGGGACTCGTGGGCTCTTGTTTATAAGGGTATGAATCCCATTTGTAAAGGTTCCACCCTGTGTCCTAATTTCCTCCCAAAGGCCTCACTTCCAAATAGCATCCCTTTGGGGATTAAATTTCAACATATGAATTTGGGGGACACAAGTATTCATTTAATGGTAGTAAGATATCTGCTTAGGGATAGCTATACACCTGCTTATAGAACGCAATGGAAGCTATCTAGGTCAGAGATACAGACTTGTAAGCTATCAAATCATAAGCCGCTAAGTTCATGAGTAGTTGAGATTGTCCTAAGAGATAATAACATAAGAGAAGAGACCTTAGAATAAAACTTCTTGGAATAGCAATATTTAGGATATAGGAAATAGCAGACATCAAAATCGGGGACTTAGATGAGAATATGATAAAAGCAAAGGAATGGGTTTTGGAATCTAAGAATATTTCTCATAAAAAAGAGGTGTGGAAGTGCCAGGTGCTACAAAGAAATCAAATACAAAAGAATTTCATTTAGCGATTAGAAATCAGTGACTTTGGCTAAAGTAGTTTCATTCAGTTCTAATAAAATCATGACATAGAAAGCTCTGGTGCTCTGGCAAATTTTTTAACCAGATCTCCAAAGTCAAAGTGTGCAGTATATATAGTATACAGACACGTTTTATTTTATTTCATTCTATTTTTTGTCAAGCTGCTCAGGCACTATTAGCAATAGTCTTCAATCTTGCCCACCCTTTCTAAGTGCCACCCCCTCCAAATGCATCCCAGAAATCATTGCCAGAGTGGTCGGCCTTAACAACATAGTCATGTCTCCTCTCTGCTGAAAATCCACCAGTGTCCGCTCTTGTCAGTGTCCGCTCTTACTCTAGCTCTTAGTATCACCTTCATACACTCTACCTTGGCATTGAACTTTGTGACCAGACCCTCTCCTGGTCGTGTTGCTTATAAGCCTCACTCCCTCTGGGTTTGGTTAAATACTTGATGATTTTCTCTTCTTTTCCTTTACACAGGCTGTTCTCACAACCAAAATGTTCTTTCTTCCTTTTCATCTTGCATCTAATGCCCACCCCTATTTCCAATCTATGCACATGTCACCACTTTCAGAAAGCTTTCTTCCACCCATTGGCTGATTTCAATTATATACATATTTTGAATACATGTTAATGATATTAAAGATGGGCCGCATGCAATGTACAAACTATTAAAATATATAATTGTCTTTATTGTCAATTCTTGAGTCAAATTATTCTCACAGAATACTTTTGCTGATTCTTGCCAAGCTCCTGTATTCTGCTCACCGTTGAGGAATGATTGTAGTTCTGACACAAATATTGGTTGATATTTTCATTTATGTCAAGGACTAATGAAAGCGAAACATCAAAGGTGAATGTTGAAACTCCACTCATGCCACTCATGTCAAGGATGTGAGTGAATTTTTGCTCAATTGGATGAAAGATTTTGAATATTGGAAGAATATTTCTACATTTATTTCTACTATTCACAACATAATGACCATAAGCTTGAAAGTTTTTTTAAAAGCATGGAACAGTTTTAAGTCGAATCTAAATTATTAATACTTTATCACTTTATTGAATCTAGAAAAGCACCAGAATAATCCAAGCTCCGGCTTGTGACATTTGCTGATTTCTATGGTGTAAAAAACCACCCCCACCCCCACTTTATGACTGATTTCAAGCTACCAATACAAGGATTTTGAAAGAGATACACAGAAATGCACTATTGTACATTATTCCACTGAACACTATATATATTATATATTATGTACACACAATACATGTATTATATATATATATATAACTTCAATAACAGAGGTAGAGGTAAAATGTATTGAAATAATGAGGAAGAGATGAGTTATGAGTGTGCTAACTTTTTAAAGTGCAATTTATTTGACTGTAGGTTTATATTATTTGTTCATTTATCTGTTTATTTAATGAAGTACCATTGTTTAAAATTCTGGTTCTTATTTTAACAATATAGGATTTCTCCCGTCCCATGTGGTCACTGTTATTCTAAAGATTGGATGGTGTTACTTATGTATAATACACCTGTTCAAATAATGACTTGAAAGGTTCTTGAAAACTGAACAATTGGCCCATGTACACCATCTAGCCCAGCTCCAGCAAGCCACTGGTTGGAAGTAAACGAGAATAATCCTCGGCATGAATTTTATGATCTACCATTGAATCTAGCAAGTGGGATTTTGATCAAGTGGTTTTACTATTTGAGTCTCCATTTCCTCATTTTAAAATCATGGGTCCTAACATTTATTTTGCATGTTATTAGGATCGCTGAAGATAATGAATATAACTCACACATGTTAGGCCTTCATTACCATTCTTTTCAGTACTGCTATTTAAGAAGTGTTGATTAGTAACATGGGGAAATCTTGTTGTGAAATTATTTTTCAACTTTTTTATATACAGTATCTTGACTTGGAAGAGTCCAACCGATTTTGAGGCTACCTTCTTTCTCTTTAAACGAATTCCCCAACAAATTCTCTGATACTGTTAAGAATCTTTTCAAAATCAACTGTAAATTCCCATGTTGCCTGACTCATCCCAGCATTTCCTTCTTTGAATTCCTACAAAAAAATAGCTAGAGAAGTATGATGCAATTTCAGGAAGATCCTAAAGTGCCATCTTATTATGTGATGATTGATGTGAAGTAATATGCCCACCAATTATTCAAATAGGCCTGGGGCATGGGGAAAGGAGAAAAATTCAACTATTCTAAGTAACTAAACAAAAGTGAGTCTGTTCTCTAAAATAATCATCTTTCCCTTTCTTAGTTCTTTTCATTCTTTCCCACAATGTGATATACTTGACATCATCCAGAAATGGTTATATATACTGAGCATTTGAATGTCAGATGAATGGCCTTGAATGCTGCTTTTGAGTTTCCTACTTCATTTAATCTATTTATAAGTTCTATTTTGCAAAGGACAAATCTATTACCTTCTGAAGTCATATTAATAACTACTTATCTGTGTATTTGTATGACATTATGACTAATAGTTTAAGATTGCTTCATTTCCCTTAGTATGTGTGATACCAAAATAAAGCTAGATAACTATCTAGATTTACTTAGCATATAAAAGAAATATTTGTTTCTCAAGTCCAACTTTTTAATTTGATACAACAAAGTGGTTATATTTTACCTTTCAAAATTATTTTTGTTGAAATAACTTCACCAAGAAACAGAAGAAAAAATGCAAGTGTCCATTTCTCTGCAACTGATCATTTCTATTTTCAACACATTTCATTAATGTGATTAATGAAAATAAAAAGATGAACACACATGCTTTTATAGAAATCATTATATATCATTAGAAGTCCCTCAAACTTATAAAAATAGCCTTGTCTTTCCCAACAAGATCATCCATTGTACCTACCATCTTTGCTAGGTTTGTAGACCATATTCATATAAGTAAATAATAAATGAGTGAAAATATTGGTAAAATGTGACTATACTAAGGAAATGACTGCCATTTGAAGGACTTGTACTGTAAGTTATTGGGACTATTATTCAAAAATTTTTTTTTACTTCTCCTTCCAGTCTCATGGGAGGACTGAACTTGATGACCCTCTTATGATGTGTGATGTCAACTGGCTATTTTGACCAATGAGCTGTGAAGATAAATAACATGCTACTTCCGCTACAGGGCAGGGAGAGGGGCACCCCAGAACACCCAAACCTTCCTGTTCTAAATAGGTTCTGCCATCTGCTGCATCAAGACAAAACATATAAGACCTTTAATGGGAAGGAAAATTAATAAAATTAAGTGTGCAACAAAGAAAAGGGGAAGAATAAAGTTTCCAAATCAAGTACCCGAAGTTACCCATACCCTTGTGGGTAAATGCTCAGCCAAACGGGGGTGGCCCAAAGCAGGGCCACTGAGGCCTGAAAGCCTGCCCCACATCTAGCTTAGCACGCTCCTCTGAGGACCCATAGAAAAGGGTCAGAAAGAGCCAGACAAGTCTGGGAGGCAAAGTGCAAAATCAAAATCAAGATAAACGCTGCCATTGTGAACCTCCCCACGGGTCTCACCCACATCGGTTTCAACCAGTCCTGGACCAGGAAGCCAGCGCAGCTTCTTCACATGTCTCTGCTCCATGGGCCTCCTCAGGTCTCCTCTGGCTCCCCGTCCTGCTTCCTCCTTCCTCAGCCTCCTCTCCAGTTTCCTCTGTTCTCTGCTGAGCTCCACCCTCCCTTGGGTGGGGCAGGGAACCTGGAGCCTCCCACTTTCTTGGGGAACACCCTGTTCTACTTCTGGGCAAGGGTATTTAATCACCAGTGTGAGACCATTAGAAAGATCGCTCTCTCCCTCAATCTTTTTCTTTCTCTTTTCCAGAACAGCCAGCAAAGTTCAAGATGGTAGCTGCTTCATCATCCTGGGTTCCCAGGTGTTATATAAGAAATTTGACTGCATTTTCTTCTGGGGCCCTAGGAGGTAAACTCTAAAACCCTGGCATTTCTTGAGTGATATGAATGTCTTTGTTATTCATGGGGGGACATTATACCACACTGGATGGTTTATACTAATAAAGGGACTCAATTTGGGCATCTAGATAGTGTTTACTAAGATGTTGTGTACGATGTTGAATCATGATGACACACACTTGAGACTTATATAGTGCTATTGTTGGGGTGCAAAATAAATCATCCCATGCCCCTCTACATTCTTCTCAGGCTAGAGGAGTAATTAAAACAGCCACAGCCAAATTAGGAAAGGGAAAACAATAGATTTAATAATGTATGTATGGAGAATTCACATCGTTGTAAATTCTGAAAAAATAATGGACCAGACCAGGCATACTTATCCTGTGTTTTAAGACCTGAGGCATCGAGGACAGAAATGGGGAGACTCGAAAGGATAGACGAGAAGGAAGTGACCTCATCCTCATTCTGAGAGTGAAGATGAGATTCTTAGATAGGCACGCTTATTGATAAACCTAGAACTGGGTGAGATCCTCAAACTATAATCTCCTAGATTCTAAAAGGGAGAGCAGTAAGGGCTTCTCTGATTACAAGAGGGTAGAAGCTGAGGATCTGTTGATCTCTTCTTTGATTAAGGACTGACAAGTGATGTGGGCTGGAGCAGAAGCTTCTAGCCTTCAGGGCCCTCATTGTTCTCAATGCAAAAAAATCTGCATTCCTTAAGTAATGGTAACAGACCTCCTGAAGCTAACAGAGCCTTGATTGACCTCTGGTTCCCAAAGCAGTTGACAAGAGGCCCACTCTGGGCCTACTGAGAAAAGTGAGCCTGGCCCTTTTGGAGAACTGACCCACAATATAACTCAACATTACTTAAACAATTTTAAAAAACCTTTTTTTCAAGTGTAGTGTTTAAACTAATTTTTTTGTTATTCCTTTATATATTCTTTTGATTCGTAACAAACATAAGAGAAACAGCAATAGCATAGGGTCTAAGAAATGGAATTTCAAATCTTTACTCCTGAACTTATGAACTGTGTGACTAGAAGTTCCCTTAACACCCTGAACTTTAGTTTTCGATATGCCTAAAAATTAAATACAGTGAATAATATTTTTAAAGATTTATTTACTTATACAAGCTGGGGTATAGGCTAGAGGTGTGGGGGTGAGAAGATTCACCAGAGATGGAGTCGGGAGCAGAACAGGCAGATAGACTGAAATCTACTGCTGAGGGGAGCAGCGGGGAGACAGGAGAGGTCTGCTGCGCCATGTGGGAAGCTCCCTTGCGGGGTATTGAACTGGTGCTGCAGTGGCTCTGGATAGCTTCATAGTGCTGCGCTAAACCTGTTGCGCCACCAGAGAGGCCCCTACAGTGAATAATTTTTAACGTACAAGAGTGTTTTGAGAATGCATGAGAGTACTCATGCCAGAAAAAAAGTTTATAATAAATGATAATCAAAAAGAGTAAAATCAATTAAAAAATACAAAATAAGAAATAAGAAAACAAAGAAGGAGCAGCAAATATGGAAAGTAAGGACTTTAAGGGTTAACTTAATGGGTTTGAGTTTCCAAACTAATCCCAATATTTTAGAAAAACAAGTCAAAAACAAACAAAAAACCTTGCATCACCCTCATGACTGCAGAGCAGGAAGGTCATCAATTTCTAAGGAAAGCCAACATTTTTTTCCCCCCTGCAACCATATACTAAGCTAATTTGCATTTGAGTTTTTACTCAGAGGCCATTCCCTTTATACCAACTATCACAAGAAGCAACCTAAAGGCAGCATTTAATAAACGGCATCACATACTAGGCACTGTGCTAAATGCTTAATAAACGCATTATGTTAACAGAGGCGTCTCCATGAAACAGGGGTTTCTATGTTCCCGCCCCGCCTAATGAGGGGCAGACCCAGTGCCCACTGAAGTTATATAACAAAGAAGGGCGGTGGGCTCAGGGGACACACACAGGGAAAAAGGGCTCACTGCCTTCTCTGCTTTGGACTTGCGCCAGGAATTTGGGGGCCCTGGAGGAGAAATATGGAGAGACACTTGGAAGAGACATGGGTGAGGTACCTCTGGCAGCCTTTATCTTGACTTGCATTTTGATTTTGTTCTTTTCCTTCCAGACTTGCCTGGCCCCTTCTGCCCCTTTCCTATGGGTCCCGCCAGAAGGTGCCTTAGACTGGTGGCAAGTTTTTGGGCCTCAGAGGCCCCGCTTTGGGCCAACCTTGTTTGACGGGGCATTTACCCACGCGGGGATGGGTAACTATTTGTGTTTTATTAGGAAACTATTTTACTACTCTTCTCTCCATGCACACTATATTATTAAAGTTTTTTCAAACTAAGACTGTGCTTTAAGGTCTTTATTCAGTGGATGGTTGGATCCCTTTAGAGTGTGCCAGGTTGGGGGTCCCAGGTTGCCCCTCGGCCTGCCGCTAACATTATCACATGGTCCATCTGCCTCAGTTCCTCCATCTTTTAACTTCTGTGCTCTACTGCCCAGCAGGTGGTTACTAAATCTGGTTTGCTAAGCTCTATCTACAGCTCTCGTCTCTCAAAGGCCTCAGAGTGAAGCTTGCTTTTCGCAGATTTTAGTCTTCCTTGTCAATTTCTAACTGTGTAAAAAGGTCACAAAAGTTGTTTTTGCCAGTCTTGTATCAACTTAGACTCAGCTGAATCAGAACTGGCCATATTCCTATGTCTCCTCTCTCGCTTCATTAACAACCTACACCTAAACGGCGGCGAGTTTCCAAATGCCTATTCCCGGTTCCCTCTGCTTCTGGTTTTATGTCCCATCCTGGGGCTTTTACCATTCATCGCCTCTAAGCTTATTTGCCTTTGTAGCTCTTATTTTTTTGGTAGCTCTTATTTTTCTCTCAGACTCCAGTTTTTCATCCCCAACTGCCTATTCTATATTCCACATACATGAGTCCCAGAAAACCAGTATGTCCGGTATATAGAAACTGGAACTCAGCCTTCTTCCAGTCCTACTCCTCTTCATGTGTTCCTTATTGCAAGGATTGGCCATTACGGACAATGCTTTCATTATTCCTCATTCAGATGTTTAAAAAACTTCCTATACCATGTCAACACTGCTTTGCTTTGCTTCCTACAAACCTTTACCAAGACTTTCAACTGCTGATGTGATAAAATCAAAACTTCTTAGTGTGGTAGTTAAGACTTTCAAAAATGTCATCCCCAACCACCCTTCCAATCTTATATTCTATTTGTATCCTTCACATAGTATTGCAGTCCAATTAATTTAGCGGTTACCCTCCAGAAATCCCGTGCATGTCACCTTTTGCTAATACTGGAATAACTGGGGTTCTTCTCACGCCCAACTCTGTATACACAAAATTGTACCACTCTTCCGAGTCCAACTCAGATCCTAAACACTATTTTGTATTCATACTGACAACATCCACAAGATGTAGGTTGAGGTGTTCTTGCTGCTACCCTGGCCCACGGCGACCCCTAGTGGTTAGACCTGCCTAGATCACTTCCTGGTGAAAGGACTAGATTCATGAAACAAGCTGAAATCTGACAATGCTTTTCCCACTTGTGTAAGACAAAGTAATTATGTAGTGAAATGATAAAATCAGGTAAGACAACATATTGATTGAGACCTTCCGTTGAGGTCATGGCTTTCTAAGGGATGCAAATAAACGGAGACTCCCAGATGAATGAAAATGGCTTTCCTAGAGAGAGGCGCCTGACAAATTTTTAAAAACTTGTTTTGGTCTGTACTAATTTGCATCGACTGATGTAGCTACTTAAGTTTTCCCTTTTCTATTTCTTAGCCCTGTGCATCTCCTGAATTAATCACAAAGTTGTAATTAAATCGAATTATTAGCACACCTTTTATTGTGTCACTCACTCCCCTAGTCTCTAAATTCCCTGAGGACTAAGGGTTTGTTTGACCCGTTCACATAGTGTCGTACCTGATTTATAGTAGGGACTCACATATTTATTGAATGAATGACCCACCCAAAAAATATCGGCACTCACAGATTTGTTGAATGAACAAATTCCCCTCACATTTCTTTGTGCTAGAAAAAAAAATTCATGCTGTTATCTGTGTTCTAATCTTCTGCTATTGCACTATGCAACTCTCCTCCTTTATCTGGGCCTCAGTTTCCAGAACTGGGCTATCTAAGAAGGTTTCAAGCAATTATCACTCTTAAGGTAAAAAAAAAAAATAAGTATAATTTACATAAAACCTCACATCTTCTAGTCCCTCATTTTTCTTCAGGAAGTACAGCTCAGATTTTCATGAGAGATGCTGGTAACCTTTGAACAAAGGTCATCACTTAGGTATAAGTTAATTGTCCACAATGTGCCTTTCCAATAATGAAAACACAAGTTGCAATAGAGTACAATGTTGTTGAAATGCTAAATCATTCATTTGAAAAATGACTACACTCTGAGGCCTGCAGAATGTAATTAAATCAATCTACATTTGCAATACTGAAGAAGTAATTTCTCATAATTTTCCATTAGCTTATTCTGTTTTGTTACTCACATACAAATAGCAGAGAGAAATCTTCGATGACTCTCCATTAACTATGCAACAAAGTGTGGGCTTCTTATTCTGGTATTAATATCTATTACAATTTGTGCAATAGTTTGAATAATTACCTTGAATGGATCATATTGGCACCCACACACTTTGGTCCCAAGGTGATATGCAGATATAGCTACTATTTACTGAGAGCTAAGATTACAAGTTTTAAACTATTTTGAATTCTGGGCCTCCCTGGTGGCGCAGCGGTTAAGCACTGTGCTGTGGAGCTGTTGTAAGCAGCGACGCGAGTTCGATGCCCGGCCAGGGAGATTCCCACATGGCCGGCAGACCTCTCCTGCCTCTCCCGCTGCTCCTCTCAGCAGTGTGTTTCTGTCCATCTGCCTGTTCTGCTCCCCACTCTGTCTCTGGTGAACCCTCTCACCACACCTCTGGCCTGTACCCCAGCTTGTACACATAAATAAATAAATCTTAAAAAAAATAAACTATTTTGAATTCTCACCATGAACCTAAGGTTCGGATTATTTATACCCCTTTCACAGATTACAAAGCAGGCTTTTAGATTCAGAGTAAAATAAACCAGGTCACAGGAAGTGTTTAAGGTACAACTCAGTTCTGTGTCTGTCTCCAAAGCTTACACTCCTTTCATTGAGGTGCGCTGCTCCCAAATGACATCATTTGATGAAAAATCAGAGTTTATAGCTCATGAATGCTGGGGCACATTTTAACCAAAATGTATAAATTGACTCTGCCACAAACTTCTCTGTGATGGATATCTCTTCAAAAACTTTTGTGGCTACATCTCTTAACTTAGAAGAGATTTCTGGAGGTAGAATTGTTATGTCTTAGCTAAATACAAATATTGGCTATGATATTGGGTTTACTTTATTTTCCTCTCAACAGACTTGTTGCTATCATTCTGGAAAATTTCCTTTGATGGGAAAAGCCCTTCTTGGGAGTAATCAACTTGTTCTCCTGGGTTGTATGAAAATCATAACGTGATGGCAAATAACTAGCTATCCCTAACGTTATACTGCCTGGGACTCTAGAATTATTAATATATATTTTCCCCACTCATCTAACTATATGATTCTCTATATGTACCAAAGTCAATAGTATCGTATTAAATGCATTGATACCCATGATTTAGTATAAAAGGCATCTATTCCTATGGTAAATAATATTTTAACAGACAGAAACCTTAGTTCTCGTGGCTCACCATGGTTTCCTGATCTTTAACCAAAATTACAGAAGGATGGTATTGTTTTTAAGATTTATTTTTATTGATTTATGCATAAAAGAACTGGGATGCAGGCCAGAGGTGTGGGGGGTGAGAGGATTCACCGGAGACAGAGTGGGGAGCAGAACAGGCAGATTGACTGAAATACACTGCTGAGGGGAGCAGTGGGGAGACAGGAGAGGTCTGCTGCGCCATGTGGATTAGCTCCCTGCCCAGGGATCGAACTCAGGCTGTAGAACTCATGCTTCATAGTGCTGAGACTTGAACCCCTGCGCCACCAGGGAGGGCCAAGGATGGTATTTTTTCTTTCTTTTTTTTTTTTAAAGATTTATTTTTTTTATTTATACATACAAGCTGGGGCACAGGCCAGAGGCGTGGGTGGCGAGAGGGTTCACCAGAGACAGAGTGGGGAGCAGAACAGGCAGATCAGAAATACACTGCTGAGGGGAGCAGCGGGCGAGGCAGGCAGGAGAGGTCTGCCGCGCCATGTGGGATTCTCCCCGGCCGGGTGTCGAACTCGCGTCGCCGCTGCCGACAGCTCCACAGCGCAGCGCTTAACCGCTGCGCCACCAGGGAGGCGTATTTTTTCTTAAAGAAAAAAAGATATATCAAAATTAGGTCAATATGGCTCAGTGAGTTTATGCATTCACACATATGTTCCAGTCATGTAGCGATGGAGATGAAAATCAAACCAAACCAAACCAAACCAAAAAAGCAAACATACCCAGTCTCAAAAATATGATACAATTTCTGAGGAGCAGGAGCAGATTAGAATCACCAGGCACTGAGTAATCTGAAGCCATAAGCTTCCAGTGTTCTAAATCCAAAAACAGGAAATGGAGGCTGGCTGGATATTTGGAAAAATAAGGGAGCAAAAAGTACCCCGATCCATGTAAAGCTGTACCAAGAAAAGAGCATAAAACAAAGAAATTTAAAAAAACAAACAAATAAAACCAAATAGGCCTAGGGCCTTCCCTTGGTGGCGCAAGGGGTTAAGTATCAGCACTATGAAGCCAAGGGCTGCCACTGCAGCACGAGTTTGATCCCTGGCCAGGGAGCTTCCCACATGGCGCAGCAGACCTCTCCTGTCTCCCCGCTGCTCCCCTCAGCAGTGTATTTCAGTCGATCTGCTCTGCTCCCCACTCTGTCTCTGGTGAATACTCTCTCCCCCGACACCTCTGGCCTACACCCCATATCTTGTATGCATAAATAAATAAATCTTTTTTTAAAAAAAATAGGCCTAGACAGCTTAACTGATGCTATCTACTTGATAAGCAAAGATGAAGTAAGTCCAAACTTATATATTTTTCAGAGAATAGAAAACGAGGGGAGGAGGAAGGAGAGATAGAAAATGTATCAATAATGCAATGACAAGAGCGCAATAAAGTAGGGAGGTATGTTCTAAAAGATATCAAGATAGATTATTGAGATCTGTTATTTTCATAGAGAGTTACACCATTCGAGTGAAATGGGAACCCAGAAAAAAAGACCCAGGAATGTATGGAAGAAAACAATTCTAGCAAGTCAGTGGAATAAAGATAGGCTGTTCAATAAAAGGTGTTGAGGCAGTTGGTTATCCGTCTAAAAAAGAAAATGAAATGTTCTCACCTATTACAAAATGTAATTATAGATGGGTTAGAGATTTAAATGATAAAAACATGGCCTCAAAATTATTAAACAACAATATACAAGATTACTAAGTGATGTTGAGCCAGGGAATGATTTCTTAAAGAAGATAAACTGAAACACATGGCTAGATGTTAATAGTGATTAACTCATCAACATTAAAAAACATATCATAAAAAGTATCATAAAAATGAAGGCAAGGAGTGATGTCAGCTTTGTGATGGAGTAAGACAATCCTCTTCTTTGAGCCACAATAAGATAGTACCTCATACCTGTAAGTTTGTTACACATGGAAATGACAAGAGAAAACCAGCGATAGCTGAGATGTAGGGAAAAGCAAATCCACGTGCATTGTTAATAGGAATGTAGACTAGTTCAGGCACTACAGAAATCACTATGAAGTTACTTTAAATTAAAAAATTGAGCTACCATATAATGCGAAATCCTAGTTCTGTGCATCTTATCAAAGAAATGAAATCAGGATCTCAAAGAGATCGCTGTACTCCCATATCTACTGCAGCATTATTCACAATAAACTGACAAAACCAGTGATTTTGCTCCTTGGAATTTATACTAAGAAAGCATTCCCAATTATAGAACAATGTCTATGCACAAATATCCTCACCATAGCATTATAATATTCAAAAATGTAAGAAAAAAATTAAACATTTTCAACAAGTGGAAATGGTTAAGTGAAAATTCAGAATGATTTTTAAGGTCTGTTAAATTTTTTACAAATAGACTATTTCTAATAATATGGAGAATGTCTGTTATGTGAAGGGGCTAAGAAATAAAATATAATTTTATATAATTATATAATTTATATAATTACCACAATTATAGAATCAATTAGACAAAAAGAGAGCTAGAACAAAATTACATTAAAAATAGACCTGACATAACATTCTAGCAGATCTTAAGAGTTAATAAATAGTTAAGGTACTGTAGGCATTTATTGATAAATTGTTCTTTAAATATAGTCAGGAATATTGTCTTTTTAAGAGCCAAACCTCAGGGACTCCAGTGTTTGAATTTAGGGGCAATTAATACACTATTGTCCCTGTGAATAAATATCACATATAGAGGTCAAGAATATACCTGAGATTAAGTGACAGTCATCAGAAAGGAAATAGGACATCTTTCAAAAATGAAAGGCAGATTTGTTTCACACAGTATGTGAAGGGTGCGTTGAGCCAGGACATGAACTCACTGAAGTGCTTACATTTGATACACATTTCATGTTGTATCAACATCCATGTTGATGGAGCTTCTTGATTATGGGTGTCCATGACCTCTGTTTCATCAGTCCTCACCTTTTCACTTGTCTCCTTTCCAATTGCTATGAATTCTCATTGTGCTTTCCTCATTTTTGATATCACCTTAGAATTTTATTTTGACCTTCTAGTACAGTTGATCTCTTCAGATGTACTATTGCCATTTCTTCAATATCTCAGAGGATTGCCTAACATTAGCCCTCTTAAAATTGAAATTTTAATCTTTTATTAACTAAACAAATGCTCAAAAAAGATTAAGTTATTTGATTAAAGGAAAAATCAAGAAACTCACACAATTTTTATGAATGTGTCACATAATAGATTCCATTCAAAGTAACTGAAATTTGATAATTTTCTGAGTTTTTAGAAAATATTTTAGTGAGGTCAATTGAAGAATTCAATGTTGGTATATGTTACATCATGTTTACCATCCAAATTCTAGTTTTCATCCTTTACCATACAGTTTTTGGATGTTGTCTATATATTCTGGCTATAGTCTGTTATCTCCCATTTAATATTCAATACAGACAGTAAATGATTCCAACACTTTAATGTACATCAGAACCGTCTGGAAGACTTTTTAAAACCCCATTATCCAACACTAAGGAATACCTCTCTTAATATCTAACTTCCTCAGCTGGGCTATATGCCTTCTTGAAATTGTATCCCTTTGCATTTTCACATATCATCCTTCTTTACTGTTTTTTTTTCTTCATTGACTATTTTTCCTCATTTTTCTTCAAGGAGCCACCATCTTTAATGGAAATCTTTGGAATTTCACAAGAATTGATTCTAGGTCCTTCATGTTTCTCTTTACCCTATTCCTAGGTGTTCTCATCTATACCCATTATTTAATATTTAAACATAGTGGTTGTGATAATAGTCACAAATATATCCATCTTTTCCTTTGAGTTTAAACCTCATTTTCTTCAACTGCCTACTTGTCATTTCCATTTGGGGATCAGAAACACAACTTAAAATGTCTGTTATTGAACACTGTTCTTCCCCAAATCCCTTTCCCATAGTATTCCTTCTGTCAATCCATGGGATCCAAATTGATCAAATTCTCAAACCAGAAACTGAGTCTTATTTGAATTCTACTTCTTCTTCTATCTTTGTTCTCTGCCTCCTCTTCCATACCCAATGAACAAGAAGACGTGCTTCAACCTCCAAAATATACCTCAAATCCTTTCTCTTCTCTCCATCAAACTGCCTTATTCCAAGCTATCATTTTCTGCTGGCTGGTTTACTGCAGCAATCTTCTAACAACTCCTTATATGACCCCCCACTAAACATTTCCTTACTGTGATTGGATCACAACAGCCCCCCTGCTTTAAGTCCACAACAGCTTCCAATTACAATTAGAATAAAAGTCAATATTATTCTGTCTCTATGAGATCTTTGATATGCTGTCCTTGAACTACTTCTTCAGTCTCATTTGATACCACTCCTCTCCCCAGATTCACTAAGTTCAAGATTCTTAGAGTCTTTGTAATTTTTTTTGCTTTTGCCTGAGATATTTTTCCATACTTTGGATGGTTTTATTTCAAATATCCCCTAATCAGAGAGAACTTTCCTAATCATTCTGTATAAAGGAGGACCTCTTCTATAATTCACCACACCAGGTCCATTGTTGCTGTTCATTTCTAATGTCCTGTTTGTTGTCTGTCTCCCTACTAGAGTCAAATAATCTGTTATATTTCAGAAAATACTTTGTCTATTTAAGCCTTGTTTGGTGCCTGGAAATTAATAGGTATTTACATATATTTTTAAAAGTAAGGAACTAAATACTCATAAAAGTATATTATTCTTATAAAATTGCTACCTGGTCATCCCAATGTGTCTTTATTTGTAGATTAAGAGGCATGGTTTTCCCCAGGATCTCTAAATACCTCAGTGTTCACTGGTTAGATTCATGGAGCAAATTCCTCCCTAAGATGCTAAAAAAAAATTAGGAATACATATTTAAGATACACACACACACACACACACACAATATGCATCTGTACATGTACACACACAGCCAGAATAATTTGGATATTGAGAGTATGATTCATTTTTCCCATTATTTCACTTTTCTGTATGTTCTAAATATTCATATAAAATAAAAATAGGGCCTCCCTGGTGGCGCAACGGGTTAAGTCGCAGCACTATGAAGCTATCGGCAGCCACTGCAGCAGAAGTTCGGTCTCCGGCCAGGGAGCTTCCCACATGGCACAGCAGACCTCTCCTGCCTCGCCCGCTGCTCCCCTCAGCAGTGTATTTCAGCAGATCTGCCTGTTCTGCTCCCCACTCTGTCTCTGGTGAATCCTCTCACCGCCCCCCACACCTCTGGTGTACACCCCAGCTTTTGTATGCAGAAATAAATAAATCTTCAAAAAAATTAAAAAAATAAAAATAGCTAACAAGTAAATGGTTTCTATATGCCAGATATTGTGTAGAGTATTACATATGTATGATCTTATTTATATTTTCTAACCACATATTGATATTATCTAAACTCATAAGGTAGGTAATATTATCTTTATATTTTATTCACCAGTGAAATTGTGGCACAGAAAGGCTAATTAATTTTCCAGTGGTCACACAACCATTATGCACCAGATTTGGGGCTGATTTGAATTCAAAGGTCATGCTTCTAAGTGCTACACTATATTTCCTTTTTAAAGAACACATATTTTAAGAAAAAGTACAACTAATAAACTTGTTATAATGCTTATGCTTTGTATTTTGTTGTAAACTGACATTTCCAGTTAATTATCAGTGGTCATGGCCTACCTGAGAAGCTCATCTTTTTATTCTATGAGTAAAGATGAGGTCATCCTTTCCTTGTCTGTCATGTGAAGTCTGCCCCATTCTCCCTTTGATGCCCCTAAGTCTCTTAATGGAGGATATATATCCCTGGTCTTCCCCATTATTCTTTAGATTTTACAATCATGGAAAATCTCCATATGTATGCTATTAAATGTTGGCCTTTTCTCCTACTAATCTGTCTGATGTTAATTTTTTGGTCCATCCATTCCTAGAAGAACCCAGATGGTGTAAAGGAATTTTTCTATATGCCCCTACAATAATTATCTGCCTTTAGGGTAAGCTGCTCAAGAGAAAGGGCAGAGGTAGTAATAACAACTCCTTGGACTCCATAAAGAGGCAGCAGCAGATGAGGAAGAACCACTGTCTAAGGCAGGCCGAGTCTGGAGTCCTGGAGCTCCTGCATTTTCAGCCCTGGTCTGCTCCCTGTACAGCCACACCTTTCTTCTACAGCCCGTGCTT
Organism: Scalopus aquaticus; assembly: GCA_004024925.1. NCBI lineage: Eukaryota > Metazoa > Chordata > Mammalia > Eulipotyphla > Talpidae > Scalopus > Scalopus aquaticus. Next base: position 88,082 of record PVIJ01004068.1, on the reverse strand, counting down.
TTGTGAAAAGTAAAGAGATGGCTTTTAAATATTGCATCTGCATTATTCCCCAGTAAGGATAATTACCCACAATCCCACATTTTATATAATTTGAAAAAAATAATGAACTTTTCTATAAAACTTTCCCAGATTTTAGAACAAGAAACATCCTGCCCTTTTGGGGAAAAAAAGGGGGGGACTTTTTTAAAAGTCAGACAATGAGAACTCTATGATACACTCTGATGTGGTCTCTTATTTCTATTTTGTTTTTAACCTTTGTTGTTAAAGGTTCTGCGTTTCCGGTCAGGAAGTAAGATTAAATTTTCCACTGTGGTAGTAATTGCATCTCCAGAGCCTTCATCTTACTCATCCCAGACAAATTAGGCACCTCCCCCTTTCTATGTTATCTCTAAACTCTCATCTGATGTTTATCCTAAGTTATATGTTCTCTCTGTTGAATCTCTCCCTTCTAATGCCCTCTGGAAGTCGGTAGATTAAGATAATGAGAGAAAGCAAATACGTTGGAGCTATTTTAAATATCTGAATGCATACCATGTAGTTCTATAAATCTCAGGCAAACTTTGGGACCACAGAGAGATTAAATCCACCCATTTTCCTTTGGGAAATCCTCACTTCGATTTCAAGGTAATTTTGTCTATTGTGTTCTTCTACGTGAATGAGAAGGAACTAATTACACTCCAGGAATTTCACTGCATTTGGAAACATTACATACTACAAGCCTCAGAATTGAGGATGTTTTCATTCTGACCTGGGCATGTATATGGGTTGGCTTTATGAGTTGTTCTGGAAGAGCTTGCAATCTGAAATATATTTCCCAATGTGCCTAATTTTAAACCAGACTTGATATAAAAACAAAGAAAATTTCCATTAAGTTTTGAAAACTTGCAAGTTATACTGCATTGTTTTTCTGGCTTCCTCTTCCTGACAGGTGGCCGTGTAGAGCCATTTAAGAGGATGGATGAGGGTATGGGGACAGCAGTTCTATTTCTTCTTTTCTGCATGATATAGGAAAAGAGAAAAGATGCTGGAACTTGACACATTTCCTGGCATCTGACAAAAAAAAATCTCTATATTGGCATATCGATAGGCTGAATAAACTTTTCTGCTACATTGAAACACCATCTCTAAGAAATTAGTTTGATCCTGACAATACCAGACATCTCCTCTTGTTTATGGAGAAAATTCATTATCATTAGCAAGGCAATTCAACACAGCCATTCATTTTTTTCAATGTTGCTAATATCTTGAATATAGAGCTCTTTCTTTACCATGAATGGATCAATTCATGATCCAAGGTTCAATTCAAATGTGTCTGCTTTTATTAAGTATCTCCCAATCCCTACAGTCAGAATTAGTCATTCTCCCCTCTTTACTGCCGAAGTGTTTTGTGTAAAGTTCTCTTTAAATACATACAAGAGTTCTTATCTATGAACTAAGGTCAGTATGGATTACTATTCTTCAAATTCTTCTTCAAAATAGAAAAGGTATCTTTGGTAACAAATATTTCTAGTAAGGATCTTAATGATAGAATGTGATGCCATCAAATCAATGAAAAATATTATTAAAGAAACCTCAAAACATTGGCCGTTTCTCATCAAAGCAACAGAAACTGAATTTAGACATAGAAAAAGAATCAAGTTTCCTTATATGTATAAGTGTAAATGGAAAATTGTAAGTAAATAATGATAAAGAAAACAAAACATCTGATTAAAGACATAATCAACTCTTTTAATTGAAATAAATTGCATTATGATATTATGTTTCAGTTGTGAATCAATAAAAACCAACATCTGTATGCACTACATTAAGTTTACCACTAAAAGTCCATCTCTACCTTTTACCATACAATTGACCCTTTGTGATCAACTCTTAATGAATTGAACGCACCTAGTAAATTTGATGTATAGAAACTTAATAGTATTTGCTAGCTGTGATTCTAGTTAAGCAATACAACTATCTGTATACTGTTGAATAGGGAACATTGTTTCATCATGTGGAAAAACTGTCCTGGCTTCGGAACAGATATGCATAGAATAGTGATAACCAGCTTGACACATCTCTCCCCCTAGAATTTGGCCAGTACTTTCTAATGAACTGGTATAGGGTAATAAAATAATAATGGTAATAATGAGGAAGAGAGGAAGGAGGAAGAGGAGAAGGAAGAGGAGGAGGAGGAGGAGGAAGAGAAGGGCAGCTCACATATATCAATCTGCATATTTGTAAAGACAGAAACTATCTATAGATAATGAAGATTTAGTTATATTTGATCTGCAAAATACTAGTAGTTCACATTTATAATGGCAGTTTTAAAGCTTTTACAATCATTCTCACCTTCTGTTGGCCTCTTTTTCACTTAGTTATACCTCACAGTTTAGGATTTATGCCTGTTAGCCATGTTTATATGAATGCCATGAAGTGCCATGTTTTTGAGCAAAGAGGGGTCATGCATTGATATACCTCCTGTGTCACTGCAAGACATTGAATGCTAAATATCACCTGCTACCATGGAGATAGCTGGATTCTTTAATCTTCCCTAATCAAGGCAGCGCAGAACAGGCTATTGCCAAGGCACAGACTTAGTATGAAAACATGTGTGAGAGGAAGCAAGAATCTATATAATATGCAGTGCCTTTTTTTAGGATTGAAAAGACAAGGGATTCTTGGCCTCAAGGTGAGTCGCAGATGGACAGGGCTCAGATGGCACATGAGGATACAGTGAGTAAGATTCCCCAGTGAGATCTGAAAGTGCATCTTGGCAAAAGATGAATTTGTCCCCTATATAGTGGGGTCATTACACACAAGCCTTGCCCACTCCTCCATCTGGTTTCTATGTCAAATAGCATTAATTCATCTCTTAGTGGTCTGATTCTCACCCAGTCAGACACAGCAAGTATCGCAGGTGTACGATGAAATGTACATGTATATGGTTCTATTTCTATGGAATTGTTTCACAGTGGGAAAAGGGGCAATACATCAGTGAAAAGATGTATATAAAAAGTCAAATTACTATAGTAACAATTTTTCAGGTACAAGTATAAAAAGGAATCTCACTCTTCGAAAGATTTTTTTCTACTATCCTGGTATTTTATCTTGAACATTGAATTCTCATCATTGAAAGAACATCATTACCAGATTCAGTGAAAAATGCTTGGACAAGAAAGAGAAATTAAGAAGTGATTCAGTGTTTACAAAAATATTGGCTGGTCAATCACCATTAACAGAAGACTAGTTTACTTTCCTCAAAGAAAAGGTACTCAAAACATAATAGAGACCATACTTTCTACTCTCCAAATTGTTCAACAGTTGAGATACAGACATTCTCACCAAATAATAATATCTAGGTCATGTTACCGTTATTACTCTCAGGTCATTGAAAAATGGAAGGTGATTGACTCAAAGTAATGTGCTCTACTGAATAGTTTTTAGTCTCTGCTTATCTTTGTGCTTCGTTGTTGGATCAATTTAAAATGGGGAACAAATCCACTGAGAATCAACTTGGACATAGGTTTCTCCAAAAGATGTCACTAGCTACTTTAAAGTTAGCTTTATATGCTGGTCAATGTGAAGAGGAAAAGATTTAGAATCTTTTGTTATTTTGAAATTCTGGAAACAGTCTAATAATTGTAGACTGTTATAAAGGTATCGCTAACTCTAGAATGGTCTTTGATAGTATCTTAGTGACCTAAGTAAACCTCCCCCAAATGTAGCAGCCCCACTTAGAGACTAAGTACATATTGAGAAAAAATGGCCGAAACAATGCTTTTTTTTTTTCCCACAATATACTGGGAATACACATGGGCTGATAGCCATCACCTTTGTTGAGTTCCTACTGTATGCCAAGCCTTTTGCTAGTAATCATGGGGAGAAGCATGAGGTAGAAAATGTATTGCCTCTTCTTGAGGCTTTCAGTGTCTTTAAGTTTTAGAAGGTCTATTCATGGAAAACAGACTTTGGAATTAATATTAAACAAAGTATTAATAAGCAAAATAGAAATTGTCCACGAGGCGAAGGAAAGTGGTGAGAACTAAGGGTAAGCCATTATCAGGAGTGACTCAGCTTTCATTGAAAGTCTTTGGTAACTGTATGGGATCTAAACCTTAACTGGAGGGTGGCTTAGTCCCACCGATACTTTGGAGCTGATGGAAAGAAACAGCAGCACACTACGCTGGCAGGCCTTCTGAGGAATTATGCTCACGGATGGCATGGTCCACCTCATATCTAATGTGAGCAGACTGTGGAAGGTCAGAGGAAAAAAAAAGGGTGGCAAATAACACAGGGCTAGAACTAACTAGATAGAAGCTTAAGTAAAGCAACTCCACTTGGCTTTCAGTAAAAAACAACAACAACAACAAAACTACCTAAAAGGAAAGAAAAATTGTTTCTATAATAAGAGTTCGTTTAAAAGATAACTATTGTACCAAAATGTAATCTAACATTAGCCTAATAAAACAGAATTTTGTCACACAACAGTATATCCTTAACAGCAGTTTTATTGAGAAACACGCTGATTTTGTGCTAACCAAATACAAATAATCACAAGCGTAATGTTCTTCTAGTGCTGGAACTGTGTTAAATAAATGCACTTGGTCAGTCATTTTTCCTTGTTAGCGTCATACTCCTGAATGTAGACAATTGAGAATGGATGTAATTACAAACTATTCAAATAGGCGAGCTCCACAGACCTATTTTTAAGCATTCATATTTCAATCAATAGTGCAGAAGGAAACTATGGTTGAAAATATTTTCTATTCTGACTATATTTGCATATTTGTGTCAGTTGCTTGATTCAAACCAATTAGACTACAGTTATCTATGAAAACCATATGGTGTACAAATAAAGCCTACAAGACCAGCTAAACATCAAAAGTGTATCATTTGCATAGTGAGAAAGGAACACTGACGGGAACATACTTATTATTCAAGGAATATAGTGTCTCATAGAAGACACTATCTTTATATTTCAAATCTATATGTTCTGAAGCAAATGATTACTCTTCAAATATTTGTTCATGTTGTACTAACTTAGGGCAAAGGGCATAGAAAATGAGTGATGTGAGGGCAGAATTCAGACAACCGTTTAAAGAAACTTCTGGAAATGGCACTTTTCATAGGTATATCAATGATGGAGTAACTTTGCTACATTTTATTGGAATTTCTGATTTAAGATTTCCTAGTTGGACTCTTCTTTATTTCCCCATTATTATTACTTTTTTAATTGAGGTCATTGAGGTAATGTTGACACCATTCTTATCAACACTTGAGGACATAATAATCACTGATTTCTTAATTGTCGTGACACTTCATTTCTTTAAAAAGTTTGACCTACAATAAACATATAAAACATCTTACACTTTACTTTGTGGGACTTTAAAAAACAAAACACAGCTACTAAGTTTAGTTCACCTTGGTTATGCCCTAGGCACGTCTACCTCCAGGCAGATGAAGACTGTGGTTGATAGAATCGTTTCAAGGATGCCCATGTCCAATGCTCAGAATGTGTGACTCTGGTAACTTAGATGGTAGAAGGGACCTCGTAGATGTGATTAAGGTTGAGGATATTGAGATGGGGAGATGAACCTGGTCATCTTGGTGGGCCCAGTGCAATCTCACCAGGGCCCTTTTAAGGGGAGAAAGGAGATGCAAGGATGAAAGCGGAGGGGTGTGTGGCGGGTGCATAGGGGATGAGGAGAAGGATGGAAAGAGGAAAAGGCAGAGGAAGAGCGTTAGAGGAACAACCACCTCTGGGCCAGAGGGTGGTGCCCGTGGTGAACGCAATGAAAAAGGTGGAGCCTTTTGGGACTCCACTCTCTGACTTCCTGAATGGGGCCTGTGGGGAACTAGAAGCTAACACACGGACTCAAAGATGGAGCACAGGCTGACCACCATCTCTTTTTGGCTGGCTCCTGATAGCACCCTGCTCGGCGGGTACCGTCTGTCGGAGGTCACACAGCATCCGGCCACGTGCTGGGCAATACATGTTCTCCTGTCCGTTTTCTCTCTCCATATGTAAATAAATTCGTTTAGAACTTTTTTTTTTAATTTTTCTCTCTCTGTGTGCTTTGGGTCTTGTCCTGTACGCATAAATGCTCAGGTGAAGACCCAAATTGGCTCATCCCCAGTTCCTGGGTTTGCCCTGTTTCAAGAGGAAGAGGGAAATGGAGCAAGAGGGAGAGGGGGAGAGAGATTTGAAGAAGTTATGCTGCTGGTTTTGAATACAGAGGAAAGAGCTTTGACCCAAGGAACCCAGGCAGCCTCTAGCTGCTGGAAGAGGCAAGGAAATGGCTCCTTCGACCCATTATAAATTTCTTATCAGTAAGATAATAAATGTGCACTATTTCAACTCCATTGTTTTGCATCATAGGAACAGTATGCCTACCCATGCAAGTTCTAAGCTAACACAGCTTTTGTTGCCTTTTTAAAATTGAGTAGTTGTGCCTTTTTAAGTATCATCAGGGAGTACTTGGTCACTTAAACAACACTTTTACCTGGGGGTTCCCAATACATATATATGTCCTCTGGGTCTACAGAAATAATCACTCATAGTTTGCAAATGACTTGTGAGTTTGTGATGTATACAACAACATACTGGGCACAAAGATATCATACAAGACATTATCTTTTAAAAATATTTCAGGATTTTGTTTTGCTTATGCCATATTATAGGACAAGTCATTTCACATGTTCAAGCTATGTTTGTTCAAATGTACGTATATGTTCAGATTTGCAAATGTGAATGGCTCTCTCTAGCTTTGAGTAGAGTTATATTTAGAATTAAATTAATCCTTTAAAATATGGTTCCTCAATAACTAATGGCAAATGTTCAGCTGGTATTCTCCCACAGAATACAGCCCCTAACAGAACTCTAATAAACACTGCTTATAAATAATAAAGTAACCTTGGAAACATAAATGGAAGAACTTTTAAATCAAGGTATGCAGGCTCATCATAATTATCTGGTGACCAAATGCACATAAAATGTGAGTAATACGTAAAAAATCCAACATGCTTCATTTTTAGTCTTGTGACACTATATTCATTTATAAAAAATTCTCCTGTCGTTCCCAAGTTCATATAAATTTGACTCTTGCAATGTACTACTTGCCGAAATGGCACTCACTACTATTCTTGCTGGGGATTGAGTTCTCTCTTTGTAAGGTTAATTACAATATAAGTTAATTCCCATGTTATTACAAGATGCCTGGTGCCTCTCCAAAAGTTAAGTCAGTGAGCTTGTTTGTCACTGAAAGGGACGAAGCCAAGTTTGGATGACAATGTACCAGGCACTCTGAAAAAGGGACGTCTGAATTAGACAGGCGAATGAATTAGAAGTGGCCTCTAAGGTCCCTTCTACCTTAAAGAGTCTCTGACTCAGCTGTGTAACTCAAGGACGGCCATGCTTGTGCACCAGAGCTTAGCGTATGTGGTTCGCTCTTTTCACGAGTTGCCATGGCTGACCTGCTTCTGCACCATCTTATTATAAGCACGCAGGCCAGCCTGTCTTGCAAGAGACATGCTCTCATCATGAATACAGTCCAGTCAGGAGGAATCCCCTCGATTTGCTCCTTCACTTTTGTAAGACGGTATCAGTATTATGGCATCACAGCAAGTGCCAACCACGGAAGCTTTTCCTGGGCAGGATGGAGAAAAAGTGAGATCATTCTCTGACAGGGGGGACTCAAATTCAACAGGATGTGGAAATGCTGCAGAGTATGGCAATTGGGCTGCCTCCTCCCTACCCGGCCTCTGGCCTCGGCCACAAGCTTATTCTGCAGAGAACATGTCACTTCATAGAAAAGGCATCATTCTGTACTCGCTGAGTTAGAGCCCGTGAATGCAGTAGAAGTTCTCAGCATAAAAATCACTCCTAAAGGGGGGTAGTCCGAACTCCAGGAAAAGATAGGGTGGTACAAAGTCTCCTCACTTGTGTTCAAACCCAGGGGACAGATGAGGAAGAAGCTACAAAGGTTATGAAGTGTGTGAATGCAAAACAGTTTTCTAGTTTTGGAGTTTTACCACCTTTACATAATTTATTTTTCTTCAGTACAGAATTTTCAGAAATGAATTAATCACTCTGCCAAAACTCTAAGTATTTCTCAATGAATCACACTGATACAGGAAAAATACAGATGGTTAAACCTTTGTAACTGCCCCCTAAAGTTTCCCAGCTTTCTGCTTTATGGAGGATTACACTTCTCACTGGAAAGCAAGTAAAATTAAATTGAAAAAGATCAACATGACTAAAAACTGAGATTCTTTGAGCACTGTGACATTAGTATCTAACATTGCTTCCAAATCAAACAATCCCTGTATGTGGAGAAGTTACCATTTAAATGTCCTGCTTGTTCTAACATTTTATATAATACATATTGTTATTATTATTATCACTATTAGGACATCTGAAAACCCTGTTTTACCTGGCCGGTGTGGCTTTATTTAGCCTTTTATTTGGGGCCCAAACTTACTTATATAAGCCACATATTGACATTAATTTAGTTCTATAATGGGTACCTTTGTAAATTCATCTTTAAAAGAGAACAAGGGCCTATTTCATTTTCAATGCACTAGCCATATCTCTAGTAGGCTGAGGAGGGTCTGAGGACCCATAATCTTCTTGTCAGGAATGTATAAATGGAGGCTAACTGGATAGACCAGGCCTAGTTAGAGAAGGTCATGGTCATTAAAAAAGCAGTGATTTCATGATCTTTGGGCCTCCCTGGTGGTGCAAGGGGTTAAGTCTCAGCACTTTGAAGCTATCACCAGCCACTGCAGCACGAGTTCGATTCCCCAGCCAGGGAGCTTCCCACATGGCGCAGCAGACCTCTCCTGTCTCGCCTGCTGCTCCCCTCAGCAGTGGATTTCAGTAGATTCATCTGTGCTACCCCCCCTCTGTCTCTGGTCAATCCTCTCACCACCCCCACACACACCTCTGGCCTACACCCCAGCTCGTGTATGCATAAATAAATAAGTCTTTTTTTTTAAAG